>JADLZK010003050.1:0-58130 GCA_015847255.1 Hyparrhenia diplandra | reverse complement strand
CAAAACGAAGACTAATAGAAAACGGCGCGACTGCTTGATTTGCACCGACCTGATCGGTGGCTGCCTCGGCTCTCTTGCTGCTGTGCTGTGACAACGGCAGTTAGCCGTCAGATGGAATTGGATGCAGCACCAACCCCTCTGCGCAGGCGCATCACACAGTGCATGTTGAGCGATACAAAGTCTGTGGCCAACTGAACGATGGTAACTGAACGTCACTGGCTCTGAAATCTTGCAGGAAAAAGAACGTGAAAGCATGCATACCGACGACTGAGCGGATGTGATCGATGACTATACAAACAGGATCAGAGTTCACCTATAAGTATATAGCAGCATCAGATCAGTTGTAAACAGTTCGATCCATACTTCACCACCAGCGGCATCAATCAATCAGAGGCAGCAGCAATGGCAGCATCCACCGACACCGTCTCCTTCTTCCACGCCATGGCCGTAGTGGCGACGGCAGTGCTTCAAGCTACGGCTGCCAGTCCGCCGCCGCCGACACCAATACCGTCTCCGTATGAAATGCCGACGAACTGTGCATCAACGTTATTCAAGCTCTACGATTGCGCTCCATTCCTGACGTTCGGAACGGTTATCTCCGGCCCTCCGGCGAACTGCTGTGCCCCCCTGAGGGAGGTTCTCGGCACGCCGGAGTCCATCTGCCTCTGCCACGCCATTGGCAGCGAGATCAACACGCTCCTCAACATAAATATCGACCCCATCCGACTGGCTTTGCTACCTCTTGCCTGCTGGGCGATCGTGCCGCCTCAGCTCCCTGCCATGTGTTTCAGTAGGTTTTTCAGTCTTTACCGTGATCGTAGTATACACAAGTCATGTTTTTGCTAATACCTTGTAATTTATTTCTTTGATGGTACAGTTGGACCAGTGCCACCCATGTCCACCATCACCATCCCGGGTACGCCTCCGACGCCGCCAGTGACGCCTCCGTCGCCACCGATGATGCCTCTGCCCTAGCTTGGTTAACTACTAGTAGTATGCTGCTCAAAAAATTGCTAGTATGCTTCACTGCTGAAGTTATTATGATGACGCTCGAATAGATGTGTTCGGAGATGACTGTAATCAGTAATAATTGAAATTGAAATTACCCTTCTCCAATTGAATTATTGTAAAACATACTATCTTTTGTTGATCTCTGCCGTGGTGTGCTCAAAAGAACATAGTAATCTCTGCCGTGGCCAATGTGCTCAAAAGGGGATTTACAAAACCTTGTTATATCTAGAATCTACAAAAGTTAAAACGTTTCATAATTTAGAATTCCGAATCGAGAGTGTAGTTCATAGAGAAACCCGGCCTTCTCTGTTTATTGGCCATGTAAATCGTGCATAGTCTCCTCATATAATAAAAATAACATAGGTATTGCATTGCATACTTCGGTAAAGAAAATATTAACTTCCAATAATAATAATAATAATAATAATAATAATAATAATTATAATAGTAGTAGTAGTAGTAGTAATAGTAATAATAATAATAGTAATAATAGTAGTAGTAATGTATCCTTGTGATAAATATGATTGAGACTGCAAAAGGTAACTCAGATCATACAAATGACTTCCTAAGCAAGAGATCCTAAACCTGGCTACCACGCTTTTATTCTACTGCTAGTCTGCTAGAGTTCTACTATATATTATGTCTGCAAATCCGCTGCTTCATTTTATTCCATCCAAAAAAAGAGAACTAATCAGCATCTTGATGCATACTGACACTGTGCCCTGATGCTGCAAAAAAACCAAGCGGTCAGAATTCAGAACATGTATTATGTTATATTTTTTTTTCACGAACACGCAAAAGGTTTGTGCGTCTTTTGTATTAGGACGAATAAAACGTTAAAAGTTACAATGACGCACCATGAACGACGCACTAGGGGGGAATACAATTATACAAACAGTTCAGCCCTCCGCAGAAAGAAGTCAAACGCGATTACTCACTAGATAAACAACCTAGTCGTCAGCGTCGATCAAACGCGGCGGTTCGCGCGCCTCCTCGTCCGCCTCGGTCCTACACCTAGCAAGTCCGGGAAGATCTGACGCATTGCCTCCTTTTACGAGGGAGTGCGGTTGTCGGGCATAGACTCGGCGTAGTAGGCCTGTCGCCCGTCGCAGAGGGCACCGTATGTCCATCATATATACAGTTATACTATAAGGGAACTACCCTTCTTCCATAAAAGAAAATATATTGAAAAAAAGAATACCTAAGCTGCTGACGGTGGAGGACTCGGGAGCGTCATGGGCGGCACACCTTCAAACTCTGTTCGATTCAATCCATGACACATTAGTTGAAATTAAAACCTTTTGCAATAGCAAATTAACAATCATGAAACATTAGTTGAATTTCAAACTCCGTTATTAGATTCGATCGATGACACTAGTTGAAATTATTAAAAAAACCTTTTTGGCAATAACAAATTAACAATCATGGCACATTAGTTGAAATCAAAACCTTTCGCAATACTAACAAATTAACAATGTCAGTCTGTTGCACACATACCGGGGCAGTGTTTGACCAATGCGTCCATTCGTTGATTGACGCCGCACTTGTCCGTGACATCGAGCATGCGACTGAAGATCATCGGCGCCGGCAGCAGCTGCTGGATGTCGCCGTTGGCGACGTGGCAGAAGCATATCGCTGCAAAGTCGTTTCTGACCTGGCCGAAGCTGTCGCAGCACGCGCTGGGAGGCACCGTGACGCTGATGTTGGTGAGGTAGCCCGCGCACGGCATCATCTTCATCAGGTGCGACCGGCACTCCGTCGGCGGAGGCGGCAGCGGCGGCGGCTCTACGCAAGGGAACAGTGGGATCCGAGGAAATCCCGGTATGCATGGCAAGATTGGAGGGAACGAGAACGCCGCTGATGGCTGCAGCAGCCATGGCATGGCGACGGCCAAGAGCAAGACGACCAGGAAGCTGAAGCTCTTGGTTGATGGAGCCATCTCTCGTCGATCGTCTGGGCTTTGGTATGAGTTGAACGATCGACGAAGGCGACGATCAAATATATATAGGTGGAAGAGGTTGGGTGTTTATATATAGAGAAGAGAGAGATAATAAAATAAAAAATCTATAATTCGCAAAATCAGCCTATCGAGAGTTAGTTTGGATCACAACTAACCGTAGCATCTGTCTAATACTATAAATTTGTTCGCAAAATGAGACTATCGAGAGTTAGTTTGGATGACAACCCTAACTACCGTAGCATCTGTGTCTATGTTTCATTGAAGAATAGATTCGTTAAACTGATAAGATCGCGCTGATTGAATAGTAGATTCACCGTTAAACCGGTAAGGCCGCGTGCTTCTCTAACTGCCACGCGTGGACAATATTTTTTTTTTTTTTAATGTGAGGAGTATCTTTTAGGTCACTTAGATTCACGAATTTTGAAAATATATTCCTTGTTTCCTCAATTTAATTATTCATGGTGCGCCCTTATCTTCTAGTAGGGGCCTACAAATTTAGATCTCAAAAATACATTTGCATGGGGTCTAAATTAACTCCCAACTCTATTAGAAGAGGTAGCACAAGACCCATCTAGGGTTAAAACTTAAGAGTAGGGGCATCTTATTGCTAGGGGCTTGGGATTAAAATTTAAGAGGGAATGAAAAATAGGAGCCCATTCACGATCTCACTAGAGTTGTTTTTTTTTTATTGTCAAACTCCTAGAAAATAGAGCAGAGATTTGTTTAGGGTTTACACACTGGAGTTACTCTAATGCTCCACAAGTAGACTTGGAGTTGCTCTAATGCTCCACAAATAGACTTACAACGTACCATCTAATAACAAACTAGAGAATACCTCGAGCGTTACTTAAATTTTTCTAAACTTATAATCGATCGGTTGGTGATTCATTTAAAGTTATTCCTATTTTGATTATTCTAATATTTTTGATTATTCCTATTTTGATTCATTTAAAGTTATTCCTATTTAAATTACCATTTTGGAAAATATAATACCAGAGATTTAGAATCGAAGGTTACTCATTTGAATCGAGTTGGGCTCGCTGAATTGGTTTTGACAGGGAGGTTGGTATTTATGGTGGGAACGCCGAAAAGCAGTGCATGGGGAGCCTGTCCAAATTCCGACAAGATCGGCTTTGTCCATTGCATCACTGGCCACCAATTATCAGATGTTAGAGAAAAAGATGACCAAACCAAGAATAGGATGGAAGAAACCTCAAGAGGGTGTGTTTGCTGCTGAATGTGGATGTAGGCTATAATGGTGAGCGGAGCACAAGAAGTATTGGGGCTAATGTCGAGAGATCATTGTGGCTCTTTCATCGCTGCAGATGTAAAATTCTATGAAAACATGCTAGATGCTCCGACAGCATGTTATTGGGACGCGGTGGCGCCTTGAGGGAAGGAATGAAATTGGCCACCAAGATAGGGTGCCATTGCTTTTTAAAAAGTTAATCTTGTTAATATGTCTTTTTCTACTCCCTCCGTTCACTTTCGGTTTTCGCGGCCACATTGTTTACAAGTCGTGGAGATCTTTGAAGATTCAAATAGATACTAATTATGGATAAATATTAATACTTTTAAATATATAATTTGTTAAAGTTTTTCTCTGAAAGCTTCTTTACACCGATCTTTGAAGAATGTTTTCAACTATGGCAAGATTTTTGTTTCAGTTTTTGGCGATGACTATTGAGCATTGCCCGCGGGAAAGCCAACACGAGAAATAGCATGCATTAGCTAGTTTAGCGTTAAGTTCAAACTATCATGTTATTGGGACGATGAACCCCTAGCGGTTTTTTCAAGCCTTGGCTTGGCAGATGATGTAACAATGTTCAATGATCAATAAAGTTCTCCAAAAGGCTTCCCTAAAAAAAAAGTACACTACAAGACTACAAGACGACACGCACGTGCACCATATCCATTGCTTTTTAAAAAAAAAGTTAATCTTGTTAATATGAGGCTACCATATTTTCTACTCCCTCCGGATCCCAAAATATATGTCGTCTTTAGTTTTAGAGCAGGAGGGAGGTGGAGATTTCCACAACTTTGACTTAATTTGTATAAAATACGTGTAACATTTGTATCTTCAAATAAATTTATTAAAAACTAGATTCAAATATCTTTCCAATGATACTAATTATGTATGATAAATATTAATACTTTTAAATATATAATTTGTTAAAGTTTTTCTCGGAAAGCGTAAGCGGCGTGGAGCCGGAAACAACACTGGCCGGAGGTGATAGGTGGCAGGCCCTCCACATTTTGGGACGGAGGAGTATTCTATTTGGAGTATGGATTCTCTTGGTCGATTTATGAGTTTAATAAAAAAATAGACCTAATTAAACATCACCACCTAGCGTAACACCAATGTCGTCTATTCTATATTGTGATTCAAGAAACCATCCCTTAAATATATAGTATTTATTTTTATTTTTATGCAAATTAGCTCACTACGTTTTTTTCTCGAAGAAAGCAGGAGGCAGTGACGACGGCCAACATGAGCTACAACAAGCTGTTCGTCCTCGAGGACGTCATCTGACACGCATGTGGTGACGTCAGGACCCAATTGCCTGCTCGCCAGCGCCAAATCCAGAACTAACGCTCCCCGTCCAGGTCCAGCCCGGAACCGGAACGCGGCCGCAACGGGCCCCCGCGCACAGCAGCACGGCACAGCAGCGACCCAGCCGTACGAACCACTTCCTTCCCCGCCTCGTCTCCGTCGTCGTCGCATTGAATTGAATTGCTTCTCGGCTTCTCACGGTAGCCGTGGACCCAACCTCCCACCCGCCCCCGGCGCCCGCGAGCTCAAAGCTAAGCTAGGGTACGCACCCTCCCTCCCTCGGCGCGATGTCGCTGTCGCCGGCGGACGGCGCAGCGTACTGGCTGCGGTGGGAGGTCCTCGTCTGCGGCGCGCTCATCGCGCTGCCCACGGCGGCCGCGGCAGCGCTGCTGCCGCGGCTGCGGAGGGCGGCGCCGCCCCTGCGCGCGGCCGACCTCTGGGTCCCCTGCTGGGCGCGCCTCCACCCGGGCTGGCTCCTCGCCTACCGCGCCTTCGCACTCGCCGCCGCCGTCGCGCTCCTCGCGCGCCTCCTCGTCGCCAAGGGCCTCAGCATCTTCTACTTCTACACCCAGTACGGTCCCGCCCTCCTCCTCCTTCTCAAGTCGTCCTCTCGGCTCAATTGCTAATGCTAAGAACAGACAAGTGGTACTACTATATTATATACTTAATTCCTGCTGGCATATCTTAATTGCGTGTAGTATTATGTCATTTTACAATGTGGTTCGTGTTAGCGATTTGCGTGTACCTAGCGACTTGGGCTAAGCACATGACTCTTCAGCGCAACCATACTTAAAATAGCAGAGCCAATCAGCCAACAGACAGGCTTCCCAATTAGCAATTTCAATCTATACTGATAAGAGCATCTCCAACAGTTTTGGTATTTTTGATTTGGCATTTGACTTGTTTGCCAACTCCCCATTCCAAATGCCATTAGCGACTTGGGCTAAGCACATGACTCCTCGTCGGATCCTGTTCGCAAGTTGCCATGCGTCGGGCATGCAAGAGACGCACACAAGAAATGCCAAAGCTCCCAAGTTTGGCAAAAATGCCAAAGGAGGACCTGATTTTGCCAAACTCACTAAAATGCAAAAGGGATTTGCAAAACTGTTGGAGCATTGTTTTCTAGACTTTTGGCAAAAAATGCAAATGCCAAACCCATATGCAACACTGTTGGAGATGCTCTAGAGCCAATCAACCAACTGACTAGGAGTTCATGCCCCCACACACACTCTACCTGGCGTGCACTTGGCCACACACACTCTTATCAGCTGCTTCTGTGCTGTTACTTGAGTTAACTCTCATTTTTTACTCCAAACTTTATTCTTTGAAATGGTTTTGCAGGTGGACATTTCTATTAGTCACCATATATTTTGCGGTATGTGACCTGCTTCTTTCTGTGTTCCGCTGCTACTTTATTAACAGCAATCAGTTATTGAAGAATTCCTTCTTTTTTTTTAAAAGTTTTTGTATTAACCTTTTGCTGACTTCACTGTTTTTTTGGGTGTGTTGCTCTTAGTTTGCCACAGCTATATCAGCCCATGGATGTTGGGTTTACTCAAGGAAAAGTTTGAGGAAAGCCGATGAATCCCATCGATTTCTTAATGCTGATGTCGAAAATCTTGATGTTTCCAATTCCATTTCTGGAGAGAGGAAAAAAGATGGGACAAATATGATGGTGAGCTATTATGAACAAATAGTGAATGAGAGAACAGCTGGGTTCTGGGGCCGGTGTATGCAAATCATATACCAGGTTTGTGTTATATTATTTTCCTTGTTAAGATTTACATATCTGTGTGTTTTATGTTGTCCGGCTAGTTTTTGCCAATTCAGTGTTACCACTAATTGGAATGTGCCACAGCAGCATTTCATGATTGATCGCAGCATCATGTTTGAGGAGCATTTATCCACCTTATTTAGTTTCTTTCGAGTTGTGACTATGCAGATGCTGCAAATATCTACATGTGAAATGTGATTCAGAAGTCAAAAAGAATTTCATGCCTAAAACTATGGAATTTAGCTCATGTAGTTTTCTTTGGTTGTTGCTCCCTTGGCCATATACCAATTTCCTTTCCTAAAACACTCCCATATGCACCACAGTGCAAAGCTTGTGCCTGCTAATGAACACTTGTGGGAGCAACTGATGATGTGTGTCACTCTTGAGTGATGAGTCTTAAGCTGATATTCTTTGCCTTCTGCAGACTAGCGCAGGTGCAACAATGTTGACCGATGTCACATTTTGGGGGCTTCTTGTGCCATTCTTCTACCGTGACAAGTTTGGGCTAGCGTTGGTATGTTGACATTACTACCTTTGGACTATATATTACTCCTACTATGCTTTTGTAGTACTAGACATTAGAGGACTCCATTGTTCACAGCATTAGCAAACCCTTTTTCTTGATAAAGGGCACAACTTAAATGCTCTATATATCACAGTGGTATCCTGTACTCACCATTATATTGAGTGATGAAAAACATAACACGAACTCTAAGTCTCTAAACATCAAGTCAAATAGTCTGTGTTGAATGTACCATTAACTCATTATGTTAGTTAGAATTTCATGCTGTCTATCTTCCAGCTGAAGCCCTTTTTGGAGGCAATTTAGTTTTGTCTGATCTCTGTTATGGCCTAGCCATGACTCCATGAGCACCTGAAAATTTGAAAAGTCCCAACGGGAGACATAGGGCACAAATGGACTCAGAAGATTAACTGATTAAGCTGTTTTATTTTCACCTGTTTTTTTATGCAGTTCCTTATTATATCTTGTCATGTGTCCATCAAAACTCTATGCAGGTCACTGATGGCATGCACTCCCTAAATGCTGTTTTTCTACTTATAGACACAGTTCTCAACAATATGGTAAGATTACTTCTAAGTTATTTTGCTCCGCCCTTTGTGCAGTTGGTTTAATAATTACTTAAGACTCGTGGATTTTCAGCCTTTTCCCTGGTACCGAATGGCTTTCTTTGTTTTCTGGAGCTGCGCATATGTAACATTCCAGTGGGTCCTTCATGCTTGTGGAGGCTTATCCTGGTAAATTTTCTTCCTTGCTGCATAATTTGTGGAATGCCTTTGGTTTACCATCTCTTGGATTAGATGCATCTTTATGTTAGTAATTGTGTACACTAAGAGAAAGATGAAGCAAAACCTACAAGTCGGTATATTAACTTATAAGAAAAGGAACATGTTAACTTAAAAGAAAGGGAAACAAATGTAAAATGTTTTTGATGAACCCTGCAATATGCCATGCCTCTTTTGATGTGCAATTCCATACCCACGTGACATATAGTATTTTGTCTTAAAGCAATTTGTCATGTGTATTCACTATTTAGTTTGTGTTGTGATTTCGCTCTGATTTCTTAATATGCTCCAAATTCATTGTTTGGTGCTGGCCATGCATGTTGGCACACTCTTAACAGCAAGTAGTATTATCCTAATTTCTCAATTCTTGTAGTTTATCTCCGATGTTGGTATGTCAACAGTGAATGCATATTGGAATGTTGCTTCGCTCCAGTTATGCATACATTTGAATGAGGGGCTGATGTGGTACCTTCAGTGACGAAACTTTGACCCTTTTTTGTCTTGTCAGGTGGCCATACCCATTTCTGGACCTTTCATCATCTGGAGCTCCTCTATGGTACTGGCATCTACCTCCTCATTTCATCCTGTACTCTCGTCATCGGGGAACCTTTACAGCAATCTGAATTTGGTGCAGGTACCTCGGCATGGCTATCGCTCATATTCCCTGCTTCTTTCTGTATTGGTTGGTCGTCAAGGCGAAGCACACTTATTTCCCAAGGATGTTTCCACATGATTATGTTAGGACAATATAGATCCATTTAACTAATCGCGGGTCAGGATAAGCCTGTATAAATATCGGTAGCATACTATTTCAAAACCTGCTTGGCTCAAGTGTACACCTGTATAGTCTCCTGAGTTTAGAGCCCCTTTGAGATGGGTCTTAGCCCTGAAAATACGCCAAGACCGGCATCTTGATTTTTAAAGAAATGCAAAGGTTCACTGCCACCTGGAAACATTCTAATGCTCTGTTATGTTCCTTCACCCGAAATGTTGTCTGTCGGAAGCATACCCTTGGTTTCTCCTAAGGATGATGTATTGTATTGTATGTTGACAAAAGGACGCTTTTGAGCTGCAATGCCTATATGTTTATATATATATTTCAATTTTGTTATGGTGTCCAACGATGTTAATATAATAATATCGTTTACTGTTTTAAGATTGTCACTTGCCGTTCAAGCACAGCAGATTCAGTTGAAGGCTTGAAGCAACAGTGGCGTGCCCCCTGCCACAGAAGGGACCTCAGTGTAAATTTTTGCACAAATCCCTGATTTAGTCACGGATATTAATCGTAATCTAATGTCCGAGGATGAAGGCATCGTCTACGGCGTCATGGAGACGTTGATCTTGATATCTGTGGACCCCGCCGATGTTGACGGCCTTGAGGTGGCGGCTGCCGATCATCCGATGTGGTCACCGGCGCAGTGGAAGGAGATGAGCTGCTGGGACCGCGGGCGGAGTGAGCTAGGGTGTGGAATGTGGAGGAAATGAAATATTTTACCCGAGACACCAAGCGCCGAGTGAGCGTCCAGTGAAGCGAAAAAGCTTCGAACCCGCCGTGGCTGCCGCTTGTGACCGTTGTGAGTTGTGACACTGCCATGGCTGAGCAGCGCTGGAACCGGTCCATACCGCAAGCAGCACAGGAGATTGCACCGTCCGTCTGGCATCACGTCATACAGCTCCTCCAGGAACCTCTGAGTCTCCTCTATGGCGCAGCAGAAATTCCCGTTCTACGCGAGATAGACGTTGCTGAGCTGCAATGCCGACGATTCAGCTGTCATTGCAGTAGTTTCTGTCAAGCCTGAAACAACGATATCCTAGTGTTTGCTTCACAGGATTGGAAAAGGGTGGTCTGCAACTGGACATTTTCGTCTCTTGATTTGGCCCACAAGCTCTCTTTTAGTTTTAATCGGGCATCACCACATTTGCTATCATATTGAAAATTTGAAACCAAGGGCGTCACATTTGCTAATAGCTATACTCCCCACTGTCAACACTAGTCAGGTGTCCTTTGTGTCCGGACTCCAGACAGGCAGATGGATACCAGATATGAAAAATGCAGCAGTAATCTAGGTTGCTGGTCTCTGATCTTTTCAATTTCAACCAAGGGCATCACACTTGTTATATTCACAGTAGAAACCCCAAGTTTTTCACCAGTTGCTACAATTACCCAATTAAATTAGACAGGATGACACAATTTCCCTGGCCATATTTTGTAGATAAAAATAAGAGAAAACAAAACTCAACCTAGATATATATATAGACAAATACAATGATCTCATTCCCAGGCCGCGAGCAAATTCGCTCACAGCCTCTGCTTCTCGCCGCCGGTCGGCCTGCCCGACGACGACGCGACCCTCTTGACGAAATCGGCGAAGAAATCCGCGTAGTTGGGCCCCGTCTGGAGCCGCACGAGGTTCGTCCGGTACGGGATCAGGATCGTCTTCAGTCCTGAAAGGACGCACGCACGCATCGTCCCACCAATCAATCACTCAATCGCTACACTAGGTTTCAGGCTACAACGGAGAATTGGGCTCACCGAAGATGCACATGGCGCGGTAGATGACAGCGGCGGCGATGCCGTCGCGCGCGGGCGTGCGGCGACTGCCCTCGAGGCAGCGGAGGAAGGCCAGGTCGGCGCGGAGGAGCTGGGCCTGGTCGTGGGTGTCGTAGGCCATGTCGTGGCAGTAGCAGCAGAAGTCCAGGTGATCCACGGGGCGGCGGTCCCAGAGCACGGAGCCGGCCTCCTTGCCGCTGGACCAGTTGGGCCCGCAGTAGTGGCCGTAGCGCGGGAACAGCTTCGACAGCCACGCCCGCGTGCCGCCGTGCCACGGCAGCTGCGCAACGTACGGCCGGAACAGCGGCACCGCGCACCCAACCAGCTGCCGCGCCTCCGCCTCCGCCTCCTGCTCGGCCGCCCTCCGCGCCGCAGCGGCGGAGGCGGCCGGCTGTTTCGGCGCTCCCCACCGCCGCTCGCGCCAGAAGGGGATGAGGGAGGAGAGGAAGGCGGCGAGAGGGTTGGACGCGCCACCGGGCCGCGCGGGGGCGCCGACGCGGTGACGGGCGTCGCCGTGGATGGGGTCGGGGTCGGCAGGCGGCGGAGGAGGACGGCCGCGGGGTTGAGCCGGAGCGCCGGCTTCGAGGATCCCGGCGGCGGCGCAGAAGGCGAGGAGGAGGAGGAGGTGACCTCCATTGCCGTGGCGGCCGGCGCCGCCGCGGCGCGCGAGGCGGTGGGGATCCCGCCCGTTTTCTCTCCGGCTGGCTTCGGCTGCTCGCTTTGTGCGGCGGTGGCGTGTTGATGTGCGGGCCTGCTCTTGTTTGTTATTTCCCTCGTCCGGCGGGCGGGTGGGGGCCGCGGCCGCGGGCGCCGGAGGGTTATTTGAGGTGGGGATTGGCTTTCGCGGCGGAGCGGGCGGTTCGCCGGATTTGGGTGGCGGATAAAGGAGGATCTGTCTAGGGGGATCGCCTATATCCGTGCGCTGGTTTTGTTTCCGTGTCGGCTGTGGCCTGACGCGTGGTGTGCTGACTCGTCTCGGGCGACAGGTGGAGCCCCGGTGGTTTCTGGAAGCGGCCAAGAGTTTCCCCACGGCGGCGGCCGGCAGATCGGCAGCGCAGGTGGGGGGACTGCCGGGGACGGAGAGCGGCGGCGGACGAAGTGGTAGCAGGGTAGGGGCAGGCAGTCCGGCGCGCGATTTTACAAGGTGAAACGGTCGAAACGGTGGCAGGAGAGGCTGGTGTTTTTAGATGGAGCGCTGCCGTGCCGCGCTGGTGACTTGTAAAGTCCAGTGAGCATGAAGGCTACCACACGTACACAAGCATATTTTTTTCCAGTTGCTTGTGATGATCAACACGGATTCAGCATTGCCGAGTATATACTGAAGAAGATTAATGGATACTCCTATATGATAGTCCGTGGAATTAGTTTGCACAGTAACAGTGTCAAGACAATGATCATTGATCAGCAGGGGGTCAACTCCATGTATGTTTACACAGCAAAGATTTTTTTTTATCTGTATAATCCAATATGAGCGATCGGCTAGTTCCCTTTGGCACTGCATTACACCAGGCTCATCTTAAAATCTGATCAAAAATTGGCCAACGGGGTGGCGTCAAAATAGCGCCAAAAGAATCACTGCACTTCAAAAACCTTTTGGGGGCGTGTACGGCGTGCTCAACTCATTTGTTCGCCTCGATAAACTCCCGATATTCCTTCTTATTTTTCACACCAGATACAGTCCTGCATGTTCCAAGATAACAAAAAGATTAGACAAAGCCGCACTTATACAGAACTCGCTCCATGAGTTTGTCATCACTGGCAAGCATCAAAGTTCAACAATTGCATGCCTGTGGTTGACAAGATTTTGTTCGAGAACTTCATCAGACAACATATATAAAAAAAAGAAAACAATGTGCGCTCCCCCTTTTTTGCGTCTAGCAACAAGGTTTGGACAAGAACAATAAAATACACATACACCAACTAGTCCAATATTTAGCCAAGATGTGCCTTCGGTTTGCAAGTTCATTCAGCTATCTTGTATTAATCTGAATGATGAAGATGATAAGATAGCCTGGAAGTTAGAGAGCTCTGGGAAGTTTACAACTAGAAGCATGTACAGATATACAGTGGGGTGGTTGATGTGAGGATTATGGAGATCTGGAAGTCTTAAGGTGCCTTTAAAAGTTCAGATTTTTTGTGAATGGCCTGGCATGACAGAATCCAAAAAGCACAATAGCTCAGGAAGAGGAATTGAGATGGATCTAAGGTCTGCAAATACTGTGGCAAGGAAGAAACAGTGGATCATTTGTTGCTTCAATGCCCTATAGCGATGGTAACATGGTGCTGGGTGAGAGATAATCTGGGTTGGTCTAAATCTCCAACTTTGATGAAGACCTTTCAAGAGATCTGCTTAGGGGCTGCTGGATGGAGTAGGAACAATATGTTGTGGTGGATCATAACGAATGTAGGATGGGCTTTATGGGAAACTAGAAATGACCTTGTGTTTTCAAATGCTATTGTTAAATCTCCTAAACAGGTAGCTTACAAATCCCTTGGTTTCCTAAATCAGTGGACCAAGCTGTCGATGGAGGACCTGGGCAGGATGGAAGGGTGTTGCTGAAGTTGAAGGAAGGGCTGTCAAGCTGGTGAAATGGCATCTAATGAAGGCATTTTCTTCTCGATTCTGTTATGTGAACTTTGTTTGTTTGTATAGGTCCTATCGTTTGAGATCGTTGCTTTTGGTTGTTTTGTGTTACTTTCTTGGTGGCAGGGTTAGAAGATGTTTGTGGTGGGGTTAAAGTGCTTGGTCTGTAAGCTGGTAACCCCAGCAATACCTCTGTTAAGCTTTCAAAATAAGCTGGTGGAAAAGCCTTTGGTCTAAAAATAAGTACAGATAACAAACCTAAGCATTTCTTTGTTCTTAAAAAATTGAACACAAGGTGTTCCCATGATGCCTGCAGCTTCTGCTATTTCAGGATCCTCCTCAATGTCAATTTCAACAAGATGAACAAACTCATCGTACTCATCTATGACCTGCAAGATAAACTATCATTAGCAATTAGCAGTAATAAAACAAGCAACCTACACTAAGATACACACAGATCATAAATTGAGAATTTTGCATCACAATAGCAGCATGTGTCTGCTTGTTGCCAGGGCACACACAATGTTGCGAAGCTAATGTTGATTTCATTTTAACACCGAAGTTGTATGTACCCTAATGTCATTGTAAGGAGAGGTGGTTTAAGATTGATTGCTAGGTTGTTTTGAAAAGAATATGCTTAAATTAGACCAATCAGATAGTTTCAGGACCTTGAATTCATATATTGCTTGCTTAGCCATTCTTTCAGGTTTCGGTAATCAAGCCTACATGCCTCTAGCAGATCATGCCCTGACTTACACACTAAGCAGCAGCAGAGCGTGAGCAGGTTGAAGGAATCACAAATTCTATACACCTCACTAACTTGCCAGATGAGCACCACTGCCCCCTGCTGATGGATTTGTGTAACCAAAAGATTGTGATCGGGCAAGCTGTACAAGGCGATCAAAGCCAGCGGCGAAGCGTCACGAACTTGCCAGATGAGCACCACTGCCCCCTGCTGATGGATTTGTGTAACCAAAGATTGAGATCGGGCAAGCTGTACAAGGCGATCAAAGCCAGCGGCGAAGCGTCAGACGCCAGGAAGTTCATTAGGCACAAGAATGATGTGGTCTTGAATGGTATGTCGGTATGCTGCCCTCCCATAATCGCCTCTCAAGAGCATGCATAATCGCCTCCCAGTGGTGTAATTTAGTTTCATTATGAATTGCACTCTACTAGAGAATTCATACCAGATAATTTATATAGAGTGAGATGATGTTCAATGTTCAGTTTCAACTTCAGGAACAGATTTATAGACATAGTTATGAAGTTCAAAAATAGATGTTTATCAAAGGAAATTTATATAGAGTGAGATGATGTTCAATGTTCAGAATAAAATTCAGGAACTACTAACCTTGTTCAAAATTGGTTTTAAGGTTCTGCAAGGACCACATGTGGGAGAAGTGTATAGAACACAAATGAGTCGTGGACTCTCATGGTATAGTTTGCGGAGTGCATACTGCAAAGGAAGAAAGCTCAGCGTCAGTTTTCAAATTAATATTTTCATCATATGGGACAATCTATGCGTAAATACCTGTCCCTTGTGTTTTCTATGAGAAATGTCAAAGCCCATTTCAACATCTTTATCTGTAATATCCTTCTTTGTTTCTTCTTGAACAGGCTGCAGTTCAATTAAAATTATGAGAAGAACAGTAAAAAGATAGTAAAAGTGAATTAACCATGCTATATAAGATGTGATGAAAACCTATGCTCAAATTTTCATATATGAAAAAATTCTAATGTGGTTAAAAGTCATGGCGATGCTGATATAGTGATATGTGATAACCAGAAACTAGAAATACCAGGAAAAATAACAAAAGCAGATGATTGCAGCTGTTCATGATACTGTGGGTCCAGTAATCTAAGATTGTACAGTCATCCACCATTATAATAATGTTCAATGCAAAACAAAGTTGGTATGTGCACCAGATGTCATAAAGAAACGGATACTGTGAGGAAAAAGGACTACCTGATGAAATTCAACAAGAAGATCATTGGTGACTAAGTATCTTTCAACTGACAAAGCAGCTATGCATCCAGATCCAGCTGCGGTAATAGCTTGTCTCCATTCATGATCCTGCAGGTAACTGGAGAAGTATAAACACCAAAGGCCATAGGAATTATCTCAATTTCACAAATGTATATCTAGCAGAACATATACTGCATTTATACTGACGGACTTTCCAAATACTTAGCTGCAGCAATTTCCTTCTTAAGACATCAAGAAATGATATGTTATGTGATATAACAAAAACATGACATGCTGGTGACAATGGAGCTTCAGCAAATAAGATATATTGCAAACAATGTAGAAGTTCCATACAGAAGGTGAATGATGGAGTTACCTGAACATCACCAGCAGCAAATACACCATCAACTGAAGTTTTGGCTGATCCCTCTTTAACTAAAATATAGCCAGCGCTATCAAGTTCGATTTGGCCTTGCAACAGCTGACTGTTTGGAGTATGTCCTATGCCATAAAATAGGCCTTTCACCTGAAGGACTGATTCTTCTCCTGTATCTGTTCTCTTCAGATGAATGCCAGACATCTGCCCCTTGTCATTGCTAACAACATCCATGGCTTCTGTATTGAAATGTACTGTTACGTTGGGGTTGTTGAGTACTCTGAAACATTAAGCCATAATCAACCTGTTAACCAAACATCCAGGGAATTGGAAGTTTACCTCATTAATATTCATGTGACTGAAGAGGAGCTCACGTCCTTCAAAGAACATAATAATTTAATCTATAGATAAGTTCCCAAACATGACGGTCTACAGGATCTATGAAAACTCAGCTAATACTATGATTTTAAGTATTTAAATTGGCAAAACACAAACTAACCTAGTTACCATATTTACTAGCTCACATCAACAAACTGTAGATTATGGGCAAAACGCAGCATTTTACAATGCCACCTATATAACCACTACTTCAAAGCAATAGCCCTAGCCTAAAATATTACTGTGCTATCATAATTATGGTTTATGGGTTACAAAAATATACTATAGCTAAAAGAAGATAATTCAATCCACTATTACTCCTAATAAGTGCTGATGCCCAAGATAAGTGAAATGCTGGCAATCTGCTGGTAGTATGTTTGTGTGAACAGAATAGAACATTCCTAGGAAAAAGACTTGAAATTATTTTAGGAAAAAGACTTGAAATTATTTTACCTGTCCTGCATAGCTTTGGATGCCCGTAGCTTATCCTTTCTAACTAGTAAGTGAACATGTCGAGCATATTTTGTCAGATATATTGCTTCCTCTGTAGCTACATCACCACCCCCAACAACTGCAAGAACTTGGCCCTTGAACAGCGGTGATGCTCCATCACATATCGCGCATGCGCTGATGCCTCTACTCCAAAATTCATCTTCACGAGGCAGCCGGAGGCGCTTAGCCGTAGCTCCAGTTGCGATGATTAGACTATGAGATTTCACCTACATATGCCCTGAGATTAGTGCAGAGAAGAAAATGTCTAAAATAGTTTGTGTTCACTATACTCCATCTGTTTTTAAATATGTGATGTTTAGGGCAAGCTAATTATTTAAAAATGAACTAATTATGTTGCCTTAAATGTTACATATTTAAAAATAGGAAGAGTACAAGCGCATATAAAAGCTCCTATGTTTTTAGCATATCACCAATGGACTTTATCTTTGATTAGATTGTTAAATTATGCTAATACTGTCCGTTAAGTGCCCAACAAATAACACACGCAACATCACCTTGTGCAAAATGAAAATTCAAACTCCAAAACAGATCATAGAGGGCGAACATGCATGAGGAATAGCACGACAGCGTGTACCTCACGGTCGCTGCTACGAATAACAAACGGACTGCTCTTTACATTCACAAACTCAACATCCTCTTGGTGAAGCTCTGCGCCCCAGCGTTCCGCCTGCTTGCGCATTCTGGTTTTAACCAATGCACCAGCGATGGTGTAAGCACGGTAACAAACCAACATGACATTAATACACTATGGGAACAATCTCACCTGTCCATGAGATCAGGCCCAGTAATACCTTCCGGGAAGCCAGGGAAATTCTCCACCTCGGTGGTGGTCATCAGCTGCCCACCAGGGACACCGCCCACCTGGTACCCTTCAAACACGACAGGCTTCAGGTTGGCTCGGGCGGCGTAGATGGCAGCAGTGTAACCGGCAGGTCCAGAGCCGATGATCACCAGGTTCTCCACCCCCTTGCTAGCATCTGCAGGGTCAGCGAAACAACCAATTACTGTACTTCGCTTAAAGCTCCTTTAAAAAAAAAATTACTGTACTTCGCCAGCGAGTAGCTGTATCGTGACTCCACTCGGTCAGTCCCACGAGCACCGACCGCGCAATCTGAGAACCCGAGGGAGAGGCGGATGCTAGAGGGGGGGACGAGGCGCACGCACCTGAGGGAGGGGAGGAGGCGGGGCTCTCCTCGTCGACCGCGCCGGCGGTGGGTGCGGTGGCGGCGGCCTGCAGCGACATCGGCGCGCGGCTGTTGCAGCAGGTTGCCGCGGCGCGGAGAAGGCGGCAGGAGGAGGGAGGGCTACCCGGTGGCGGCGGGAGGAGAGCGGGGCCGCCGAGAGGGCGGCGGCCACGGCGACGCGCGTGACCGCCATCGCAAGCGGCGAGGGGGGAGGCTGCTTGCGCTGAGTTGGTGGGGAGGATGTGGAGCGGGAGGAGGCCGGCGGATGGATGGATAGGCCTGGGTTGGTGGGTGGGGGTGAGGAGAGCGGAGCGCACAGGCCAGGCACAGCAGAGTCAGATTCGGATACGTGCTCGTCGCTATAGGCAGCCGCCGATCCAAGGCTCACTCGCGCAGACGGCCGTTGATTGGCTAAAACATCCAGAATAATCAGGTGTCAAGGGCAAGGCCCACGAGCATCAATATTTGTTACTAGTAGTATTTATTTATTATATGTCTTATTCATTACATACATACATACATATATATAAAACATACATAACATATATCCAGCCAACCACGACATACATCTCATATTACAAACTCACGTCTCATCATATTACAAACAAAATACTACAAACTACTTACGTGGTAAGGATGCTTAGGATAACTAGTGACAACTTCCTTGCTTTTTGGCTACTGAACCTGTCATCCGAGATGGCTGAAAGATTTTTCAGCAGGGTGGGATGTTCCTTGAGCTCGTGCCTTAGTGTCGCGCCAGTTTTTCCACTAATGCTCGAGAGCCTGCCCAACAATTGGAGCGCTGACTCCATCAGAAATATCTTTTTCCGCGCCCCCTCTGCCTCATTGCTATTCTGCTCATTGTCATCGCTTCTGTAGCAGGTAAAGTGTACAATCTTGGGGACGAGGTCATCTGCTACTCTGATTATCTCTAGACAACTTTCGTTGAAATCGTAACTACTGTTTCTGGTCAGACTGTCAAAAATCGACAGCGCTAGTCCAGGGAGACTATCAGTCGTCTCAGTTGCATCACTGTTAGCGTCGAGAAGGGCAGAGAATGCTTGCATTGCTCCGGGGATTGAGACGACACGTAACGTCCCGGCAAGGGCAGCAGTAACCTTTGCAGCTAATAATCTGATGTCTGCGTCCTCTGGCCTCCTCCACTCTAGCATGTTGATCAGTCTTGATACTGCATCTGCATCCTTCTGGAGCTCTGAAAGAAGCTGTGTCCTCGATGGCTCCTGCCGTACAAGGATGTGCATCATCCAAACCCCGTGGAGTTGCAGCTTTGGTGAGTCCGAGCATATGGAGTGAATAGAAAAGCTGACGAGGCTGATCTGCTTCCGAGCAACCACATCTCTTTCCATGCACTTGTCCATAGCATATTCATAATACAGATTAATAGATTCCACTCCATGGTAGCCTCTGAATCCACCCTGACGAGCAAGTTTTCTCCGAGGGAGGAATGAGAATACATCTACTGTGCACGATACAAGGTAGAGCATACCTTGAACGAGCACCATCAGGTAGAATATATCAAGAGATGGTGCGAGGTTCATCCTGCTCTCATGTTGCTGCTCCTCACTGCCGACGCTGCTGTAATCATGTTGTATAAGACGCCTCAGTGCAATCCCGACTCTCATAATTGCAGTTGGGAGTAGTAAGTTCCCAAATGACACACATAATAAAGCATATGCTTGGAAAATGGTCATAACAATCCGTTCCCGACGACTGTCATGGATGAATACCAGCATCACCAGCTCAGCAAATATGCAGATGTTCAGAATAATTCGACGCCAAAATACGTATTTGTTTCCCAGACCGGCATCTACTAGCCTGCTGAATGTAAGGAGAAGCACAGCTACCAGTAACAGTGTGAATATGATCCAATTGGCTGCCATGTGTGATTGCTTTGCGGAGGCGGCCTTCAATAGTGAAGGGACAAGTAATAGAACTGCAGCCAAGGGGCTACCCAAGGATATGAAACGACGAACCTGTCCTGGTACATGTTTGAGGACTCCAGGAGACAATAATTTGCCAATTATGGCGGTCAATAATACCGCCGAAGTTATCATTGCGTCAATGAGTTTCCGAACCCAAACCGCCCATCCAGAGCCATAAGCAGACCCGCAGAGATAAGTAAGCAACTCCAAAACATTGCAAATGCAAGCCACGACAATCAAACCACTCCATCCGAGAGGTCTGACCGAACCTCTGCTGCGGAAGAAGATTTGGTAGTCCATCCGGTTATCCCGACTGAACATCCTGAAAACGTAATAATTAAGAAAAAAAAAGAGGCAGCGTGGGATCAGGATCAGGATCAAAAGAAGAGCAACAATCATCAAGAAAAAAAACATCATCGTTCCTTGTTTTCTATCGCTCCATCCAGAAATGTAATGTTTTAGTATCGTCCTTGGTTAAACTTCTTTTGACTTTGCAGTGTATTTAAATTAAAATATAGCGCATACGTGCGATCAGCTCCACTTCGATCTATGCACTGAATTGGTCCTGCTTAGAAGCCTCCTGTTCCTTTATGTGTTAAAATTAATGTCTTTGCTTTTTATGCCAGATGTGGGTGTTATTAGGTGATTTGACAAATGAATATGCACAACATATCATGGTTTTGTTTATCATGCGAGTGCCTTTATATCCAGTCTTAGTTAATGACATGCTCTGCTACTACAGATTGTCTTTCTGTTTTTTAGACATGAATACCTCTTGAAGGTAACTCTTTGTTTGTGTGTGCTGAAAGGTGAAAAGAATTTTGTGCCCATCGCATTATTTCATAAAAAATAAACAGGGATAGAGTTTGCATGCTCCTCACAAAACTGAATTTCTTTTATGGTCTCAATAATTTGACTGAATCTTATATGGTGCTAATTCAAGGACAGTCCTATGTGTTGATGAGTGAAAATGCCTTCTGTGTTTACCTCCCTCTATATATATTATCTACCAAGCTGTTATTTATTTATTTATTTTGGAGATATCATATTTACTCTTTTATTATTAATCAAGGGAATTTCATAAAGGAGATTATCCGTGGACCGTGGTGGTGCAACCACGGAAGGTGCTACCAGTTAGAAAATGTTTAGACAACTATCCGTCTACACATAGTGACAACATGGATATAAACTTGAAGATTTTGTAGTAGTAGTTGTTTTTTCGCTTGGTTTATACCATCACATTGTTATCTCAGCCCATGTTCTGGTGTTAGGGTTTAGATTTATTAAAAGCAGGTTATCCCGAATTCATAATGATGTGGTTATAATTAATTACATACATAAAAAAAAAACTCAAGGAGATGTTAGAAGAAAAGATTTACTTGTACACCGGATATGCATGTAGGATATGCACGCCGGTTAGTTAGATTAGCTTGTAAGCTAAGTTGTTAGGATAGATCATCTTGTAACACAAGTTGTCAATCGGTTGTAATCTGTTGTAAGTTCCTTCCACAGGGGATTGTAATCTGCCGCCTATAAACACGTAACCGAGGCCTCGGGAATGGGTACCTCGTTCCTGCCATTTTCACATGGTATTCAGAGCTCTCTTCCACACGGAATTTCTTCATGGCACTAAATCCATCCTCCTCCGTAGCATCTGCTGTTCAATCTCTCGTCACCTTTCTCCCCGTGAGCGAGAATCTTACCCGCGCCAATCATCCATCGTGGAAATCCCAAGTGCTGTCTGCACTTAGGGGCGCCCACATGCTTGAGTTCATCAAGCCCGGCTGCTCCCCACCCGACGAGTTCCTGCCGCCCAAGGAGAAGGTGGCGACAGGCGATGGCGCCTCCGGCGTGAAGGAGCCACCCGTGGTCAATCCTGACTACGAGACGTGGGTGGCCAAGGATGGGTTGGTACTCAACTACCTCCTCACCAATTTGTCCAAGGAGATCCTTAGGCAAGTCAACTCCAAGGACACGGCCGCCAAGGCGTGGGCGGCCATCGAAGGCATGTTTGCCTCCCAGTCGCGCGCGCGCATCATCAGCACGTGCATGGAGCTGGCAACAACGTCAGGGATCGCCCACCGTGAGTGAGTACTTTAATAAGATGAAAGGTTTGGCTGATGAGATGGCGTCAGCTGGTAGAAAGCTTGAAGATGAGGAGTTAATCTCCTACATACTAACCAGGCTGGACCTCGAGTTCGACCCTGTTGTTTCTTGTGTCACCGCAAGAGTTGAACCCATCTCGGTGGGGGAACTCTTCACGCAGCCTTCTTGCTTTTCGAAAGGCGTCGGGGAGATCAAGGGTGGTGGCAGCAAGATTCAGTCCTCGGCGAATCTGGCATCCAAAGGAGGTCACGGTGGCGGCCAGATGAACAACAACAAGAATGGAGGCCGTGGCGGGTTCGTTCGTGGTGGATTCGCCCGCGGTGGTGGACGTGCTCAAGGCGGTGGCCGTGGCAGTGGTCGCCAGGGCAGGAACATGTTCCAAGCTGGCGTGATCTGTCAGCTTTGTGGCAAGGAGGGCCACCCCGTCATACGGTGCTACAAAAGGTTCGATCACAACTTCACTGGTCCGCAGCAGAAGTCCGTCTCGTCGGCCACCTCATCCTACGGTGTGGACACTAACTGGTATATGGATACCGGTGCCACCGACCACATCACGAGCGATCTTGAGCGCCTGACCATGAGCAACAAGTACAACGGGGGCGATCAGATCCACGCGGCCAATGGCTCAGGTATGGAGATTTCTCATGTTGGACAAAGCACAATCTATTCCCCTACTAGTCGCATTCATCTAACCAATGTCCTCCATGTTCCAAATTCCCACAAAAATCTTGTTTCCGTTCAACGTCTTACGCAAGACAATAATGTGTTTGTTGAATTTCATCCTCGCTATTTTGATATTAAGGAGGAGGAGACAAGGAGAACGGTTCTCAGAGGCAAGGCTGAAGGAGGCCTCTATCCACTGCGATCATCATGTACAAATAAAACCCCAGTCAATAAAGAAGCACTTGGCGCGATTCGTCCA
Source organism: Hyparrhenia diplandra (assembly GCA_015847255.1). NCBI lineage: Eukaryota > Viridiplantae > Streptophyta > Magnoliopsida > Poales > Poaceae > Hyparrhenia > Hyparrhenia diplandra. The sequence continues at coordinate 35,000 of JADLZK010003050.1, read as the reverse complement.
AGTCTTGGTGTGTGGCATGATAGGCTAGGACATGCTTCGACTCACGTAGTTCAAAGAAATCCTTAGCCATCATAATATTTGTTTTTCAAAAGAGTCCAAAAAGGTAGGGCATGTGTGCAATGCTTGTCAACAAGGCAAAGCACATCGGTTGCCATATTCTCGGTCTAGCAAATGAGTCGACTAGGCCTTAAGATCTCATTTTCTCAAATGTATGGGGGCGGCACCCACCTCGGTTGGTCGGCATAGCTACTATGTTAGCTTTACTGATGATCACAGTAAATTTGTTTGGATTTACCTCTTGCGTCACGTCACAAGTTTTTCAGTGTTTTCATGATTTCCAACAATTTGTTGAGCGCCAATTTGATCGAAAAATTTTAGCTGTTCAAACTGATTGGGGAGGGGAGTATCAAGCGTTGAACTCCTTCTTCCAACATGTTGGCATTTCACACGTGTTGGCATTTCGCACCATGTTTCATGTCCTCATGCACACCAGCAAAACAGGTCGGCTGAGAGAAAACATCGTCACATTGTAGAAGTTGGTCTCGCCCTTTTAGCCCATGCCTCAACGCCACTCAAGTTTTGGGATGAGGCTTTCCTTACTGCATCTTATATCATAAATCGTTTGCCGTCCCGTGTTATCAATAATGAAACACCCTTCTTTCGGTTGTTTGGCCGAGAGCCTGATTATGATCAGCTAAGAACTTTTGGATGTGCATGTTGGCCCAACCTGCGCCCTTATAACACTAGAAAATTGGAGTTCTGATCTAAGCCTTGTGTGTTCATTGGCTATAGTAATCTCCACAAAGGCTTTAAGTGTCTAGATCCCAAAACAGGGAGAGTCTATATCTCACGAGATGTCGTGTTCAATGAGCTGGTGTTTCCCTTTGCTTCTATGCATCCCAATGCTGGCGCTCAACTTAGATCCGAACTCAAACTCCTACCCGATATTCTATTGAATCCATCATTTAGTTTGGGGAATATGAACGTGTCTACGTCTAGCATGGATTCTCCATTGGAAACTAATCCATCTACAAGTTCTATTGGTGAGCATTTGATTGCAGGAGAAAATTCGGTGCCAAATGATGCAGCGGCGACTGAAAACGGTGGCTTCAGGGGCGGTCATCGCATGTGTCGGACGGGAGGGGACGACACGCCGATTGAGGTGGATACGCCCGCCAGGCAACCTCGTACTGACGGCGCATCAGCATCAGGAAGTGGTGCCGGCACGTCGCCTTCCTCTCCCGCACGAGCCGCACGCGCTCTGCCCAGGCGGGGCAGGGATCTTCTGCGGGTGCCTCATCACTGCGTGAAGGAGGTGCACAGGGTTCCCCGGCGCAGTCGGATCCAGGGGCAATCTCGGCTGTCGCCGTCACTGATCCGGTCAGGTCAGGTACTAGGGGATCTTCTGTGGACTCGACTGCTGATGCTGGAGCTGTGGCAACGACTGGAAATCGTCCGGTTACTCGGCTTTCTCAGGGTATTTCTAAACCCAAAGTTTATTCTGATGGTACGGTGAAATGGTGTATGTTTTCCGGTGTCTCTCAGCTGAACTGCGGATGTTGCTTCTTTGCACTTCATGATCCCAAGTGGAAAGCTGCGATGAATTCAGAACATCGAGCTTTGATTGATAATAGAACATGGCACCTTGTCCCTCATCCAAAAGGAGCTAATGTTGTTGGTTGCAAATGGGTGTACAAAGTGAAAACAAAACCAGATGGCTCAGTTGATAGGTACAAAGCTCGGCTTGTCGCCAAGGGGTATAAGCAACGGTATGGAATCGATTACGAGGATACTTTCAGTCCCGTAGTCAAGGCGGTGACAATCCGGCTTATTTTGTCCCTTGCGGTTTCAAAAGGTTGGTCCCTACGTCAACTTGATATTTCTAATGCCTTCCTGCATGGTGTTTTAAATGAAGAAGTGTACATGCAACAACCACCTGGGTATATCGACTCATCTCATCCTACATATGTTTGTAAGTTGGACAGGGCAATTTATGGCTTGAAACATGCTCCTCGAGAATGGCATGCTAGATTGAGTGGTAAGCTCCAACCCTTGGGCTTCAGGGCTTCAAAGGCAGATACTTCACTCTTTTATTACCACTGAGGTGGTTACACCATGTTTGTTCTTGTATATGTTGATGATATAATTGTGGCAAGCTCCTCTTTAGATGCTACCAAGGCTCTTCTAGCAGATCTACAGAAAGACTTTGCACTCAAAGACTTGGGAGATTTGCATTACTTCCTTGGCATTGAAGTCAAGAGAGATGCAGGCGGTCTGGTGCTTTCACAAGGGAAATATGCTGATGACATACTGTCACGTTCAAGTATGGACAAGTGTAAACCTATGGATACACCCTTGTCTAGTTATGAGAAACTCAGTGTAGCAGATGGTCACAAACTTGGAGATGGTGATGCCACATGGTATAGAAGTCTTGTGGGAGCATTACAATATCTCACGTTGACTAGACCAGACATTGCTTTTGCGGTAAACAAGGTATGTCAATTTTTGCATACTCCAACTACTACACATTTGAGCGTTGTGAAGAGGATCCTGAGGTATGTTCGTGGGACTGCGCATTTTGGACTCCGAAACCGCAAGTCGAGGTCTATGATGGTGAGTGCATTTTCGGATGCAGATTGGGCAGGATGTGTTGACGATCGTCGCTCCACTGGTGGTTTTGCTGTTTATCTTGGTGAGAACTGGATATCGTGGCAAGCCAAGAAGCAAGCTACCGTTTCTAGATCAAGTACTGAAGCAGAATATAAGTCATTGGCAAATGCCACAACTGAGATGACGTGGGTACAAAAGTTGTTGACCGAACTGAAGGTTCCTCATCCTTTGAGTGCTCGGCTGTGGTGTGATTATTTGGGTGCAAAGTATCTATCAACTAATCCTGTATTTCATGCAAGAACGAAACATATCGAGATTGATTTTCACTTTGTTCGTGAACGAGTGTCGGTAGGTCTGTTGGATGTTCGGTTAATTAATTCAGGAGATCAAGTAGCTGATGGTTTTACAAAGGCGTTGCCTGCTGTTAAACTTGTCAAGTTTAGAAACAATCTCAACCTTGTTAGTGGCTGAGATTGAGGGGGAGTGTTAGAAGAAAAGATTTACTTGTACACCGGATATGCATGTAGGATATGCACGCCGGTTAGTTAGATTAGATTGTAAGCTAAGTTGTTAGGATAGATCATCTTGTAACACAAGTTGTCAATCGGTTGTAATATGTTGTAAGTTCCTTGCACAGGGGATTGTAATCTGCCGCCTATAAACACGTAACCGAGGCCCCGGGAATGGGTACCTCGTTCCTGCCATTTTCACGGGAGGTTCAAACTCTAGCCGGCAGGGTACAAAGCGTACAGCCAGACCAGCTGGTCTAGCGTTGGCTTGCATAATTAATTACATATCAGTTCTAGAGAAATTATATCTTAGTGAATCTACTTGGTTCCACAATGTTGTCAGATACTCACTGAGCGTCAGTTATCCATCATGGATTCAGTATACATCTACATGCTAGGCTTGCAGAAAAATATATATTGCAAAAACATGATTTCTGTTTAAAGATTTCATCTTGCAGTGATAGCCTTCAGTAACAACTGTAGAGATTGATGAAGATGGAAGACCACTTTGGTAGAGATAATGGAACCACAACTGTGGCAATCGCAGATAAACTTCCTCAGCCTAAATCACGGAAGAGATGGGATTGATAAAAACCAGGATGTTGTCCAAGTCCTTGTTAATTAAGTCAGCTTCTAAACAGGTGTCATCCAGTTCGTCAGCGAGGCGACTTCATCTGCCGATTGTGTTGTGGAGGTATATATGAGAGGATGGAAATTGGGATGTATGTGCTGCTCTGCAGCACGCAAGGAAAATTAGGCATCATGGCTTAGCTTGTCCTGCGTCGTCACTACAGGAATCGGCTGCTTTGCCGAGTGCAGGACGCACTAGGCAAAGGGACCTTTGCACTCGGCAAAGGCATTGCCGAGTGCCGCACTCGGCGACCCCCACTCGGCAAAGAAATACTCGGCAAACGATTCTTTGCCGAGTGCCAGGTGTCGGGCACTTGGCAAAGGATTCGCCGAGTGCCGTGTCAGTGCTCGGCAAAGGAAACGTCGACCGTTAACTGAACAGTCCTTTGCCGAGTGCTGACACGGCACTCGGCAAAGATTTATACTCTTTTATTTTTAAACCCTTTGCCGAGTACCATGTCAGTAATGTGTATTGTGTGCCCATTGTGTATTTTTTTGCTATAGGATAGTGCAAAGTTATCAAATACTACTCTATATAGTCAATGTATATGGTTTGTTTGGGGCACGTGTTGGTTGCAAGCATGCTGAATTAAATATCTTTGATCTATTATTGATTATCTGAACATGCTAATTATCTCTCAAATTTTCAATGGATACAGTGGCGATAACAATTTCTTTAGAGATATTGTGACAATCTCCCCCAAGCTATTACATGTGCTTAATTTTGAGGTGGCTCATGACGCAGGCAAATCACTAGTCGTAACAGTAATATATATAATCCGCCATGCCCAGCCCAGAGCTCTAGCTCTAGCGCCACCGTCGGCCTCGACAAGCAAATTAAAGCACCCATATCTCTAAATAAATAGATTTCTAAAGTTGTCTTAAGTTAAAATTTAAAAACTCGATTGAAAACATCAAGATTTATAATATCAAGTTAGTACCATTAGATATACCATAACATATATTATTTTTCATAATGCCATACATATAATTACTCTTTTATATAAAGTTAGCTAGTAAAACTTAAGATAGCTAGTTTGATTCACACGGATTGTAGGAGTCGATTTATTTAGGGACATAGAAAGTATAAATTAATTAGTTAGTGCAAATATAACCAACAAATGTAGCCTTGTGCAATTGCAGGAGGAGATCCTCTTCTCTAGCGTTGGCTTTTGCTTTGGGAGCTCCGGTCTTTTTTCTTAGTTTGTTCCTCGTTTGCTTTGTCGTGTTGCGTGGGTAGGCTTCGTCTTCGTGGTGATCTCTCACCACGTTGGCTGCTTTGTACATATGCTTGCTCTACCCTTATCAATGAAAGCCGGTAACGGATCTTTCGAAAAAAAAATCCTCTTCTCTAGCTAGAGTTGCTCTCCTAGCTAATCGATCGGTACGTCGTGTTTCTATGCATATCAGGCGTGGAGACTAATATGGTAAAATTAATACTGTACGTAATTGAAAGGCAGAGTTGCTAAAAGTTTGTTTGTTTGTTTTTAAATAATAAAAAAGCTGTGTACTAGCATGCTACGAGGATGATATTATTAACTGCGTGCGCGTACCTTAGGGCTTCGAGGAGAATGATGACTGTCACAAAAGTGAAGTCCTCGCCTGTGTTGAGCACCGTCGGATAGCCGCCTAGTAAGACGACTGTGGCCCATGTGAAGGCCAATGTACCGAGCGCGTTGCCCAGCCTCTCCAACAGCGTGACGGCGCGAACGAAGCTGTTCAACTTCTTCTCCGCCGCCGCTGGCAACGTCGTGATGGCAACCCGGCCGCCTCCTGCACCACCTCCAGATGATGAGCTGCTCCCGGCCGCCGCCTCCATAGCGCCGCGCCGTGCCGCTGCCAATAATGCTTAGCTTCGATAGCCGCCCGGCCGGGCAGCAGCTATAGCCGGAGACCGGAGTGGATCGATCGGCGCTGACGACCGGCAGTGCTCTGCTGGTACAGTAACGTACATATTCGATTGGCGCTGACCAGGCGGCCGCATTTGTACACGTATGGCCGGATGGTGGGGAGAGGGAGGTAGCTAGCCAAGGATCTTAATTAATTCTGTCCTCCAATTAGCTAGCGTCTCATCCAACAATTGGGACTAGCGATACCTCGATCGGAGTCGGAGTTGGAGCTAGTACAAATTAATTTGAACTCCAATTAGCTAGCGTCTCATCCAACAACGTGGATGCCAATTCGATCAATTTTTGGAGATCGATGCTGACATTGCTTTCTCAACGAGTCGGAGGCTGCTTTATGTGTGTACATAACGTATATAGCATCAACATTTCAAGACGCGCATATATATATCTTAGTTATCATCACACGTACTGCTGGATCGGAGTATATAGTACGTAATTACGTATATATGAATTTTCGTCTTGCATGCACAGGCAAGTACGCACATCATCGGCCTAATAATACATTAATAATAGCAATAAGCATGATTGGTACAGCACAGGCAAGTACGCACATGCTATACGGGATCGTGAGACTGGGACACTAGGCACGTTCGGATCGGTCAACAGATCGACGACACGTACAGCTACGGCTACGAGATGGATTGTCGAGCCGGACAAACCAACTCCGGTCCATGTGTGCAAATTAATTGTGTTTCCTCTATCCATGGCTTGCCACGTCAACAAAAAGTGCCAAATATATAGGAGAGTTCTTGTGTTGTTTGGGGCAATTCTGTAATGACTCATATAAGAGTGGTTATTGGAGGAGTGACCTCCGTAAGAATGTCAAAAAAGTTAAAAAAAACCCGAAAACTAGCTGGGGCGAACTTCTAATGACTGACTAACCAAAATCAAAAAACATTGCAATTCACATCTTTAATGCATCCATACTTTGCAATCACACAATTCTAATGCATCTATTGAAATATTATCTCAAATTTTAAGATTAAATTGATAATTCTTTAGGAAAAAATACAAAAATAAAAATAAAAAATAAATAAACTTATAAAAAAATAAGGTCTTGCACCAACTTTAACTGGCGCAGCTGCCCCAACTCACTCCAGCGTAGCCACGCCACTGCTTGCTAGCAAGGCCAGATGGAACGAATCTCTCACTCGCTCGCAGCCTCGCACCAAGCTACTCCAACACAGTAACACTAAGCAAGTTTAATTGGCAATTGGGTTTGGGCTTGGGCTTTCATAAAAGTGCAATTTGAGAAGAAATGTTACTGGCTATAGCTGGCGCCTTAATTGGGAAATCATTCGTAAAGTGCAATTAATTTGAGACCGATAGCCAAGAATTGGTGTGAAGATTTAGACCCTGTTTGGTTCATGGAACTAGAGACTAGGGACTAAATGGGACTAAAAATTAGTCACTAGTCTCTCCCAAGAGCCTATTAAAATAAGGACTAATTGAGACTAAAAATTAGTCTCTGGTCCTCATGTTTGATAATTTAGGGATTAAATAGGACTAAAAATTAGTCCTTAGTCCCTAGTCCCTAGTCCCTAGTGTCGTGGGAAGGCCCTTAGGAGATGGGAGAACTGCACCACCGTTCACGTATTTCTTCAACCATCAGACAAGGACTGTGAGAGTGAAACCCCAGCCCTGCTGATTAATTAATGGAGGATCATTATTGTCACATACAAAAATAGTTTAATTGGCATCTCGTTCAAAATCGTCGTCGTCGTATGCACGCATGCATTCCGCGAACCCAATCATCATTTACACAACAGACACCTCCAATTATATATTACTAGGAAAAGTGTCCGTGCGTTGCAGCGGGTGATGATGAACAAATATATTGAGACTATTGATTTAAATTTAAACTTCAATGGCCAATAATCTTTTATATCATAAAGTTTGACGCGATAAGTATCTTATATCATGTTGTTGCGTGTATTTCTAGTTATTTGACACAAAGGTGTAGCCCTAGTTAAAAGGAATTTGTAATATCAAAACTGTTTTTAGTATTTGTTAATAATTTTGATTTTTTATAATTTATAGATGTTTTTATAACAATTTATAAACGTTTTAAATGGTTTAAAAGAAAAACATAAAAGAAAGAAAAAAAAGGTATGCTTTGTGCGGAAGGGCCATGGTCTTCGCCCCGCTCACGGCGGCGGCATCACTCCAGGTCGCGATGTGTGCGTTGTGGCTGCGGTCTTTGGGGCCGGAGGCTCGTCGAACCGAACCGCGCCCTCCACGCCCGTCAACAGCGGCGTCCCCCTGCTTTCGAGCCCGCGCCCTCACGCTCACCTCAGCCACCGCCCATGCTCGCCGCCAGGCCCACCTCCCGCGAGTTCATCTCCAGCTCTTCCTCAACTCCGGTCGCCGCCTCGGTCTTCCTCAACTCCGAGTGTCGCAGCTCTTCTTGCTCGAGCACGAGGCAGCCCCAGATTCGGCTGCTGGTCATCATGGCAGTGGGGGAGCGGTCCCAGTTCCGGCGAGGCAACCAAGGCCGGCGGCTCAGCAACAGTGGTGCTCCCATGGCGAGCTCGCCTCGCCGATTGGCCACGCCTGGCCCAGCCTGGCAGCGCCGACCATGGATTCCTATCCTATCTGGGATGGTAAACATGAGCACTCCGATGAAACAAGATGAATACGGGGATGAGGCTTGAAAAAACAAGGAGGTAGGAGGAAGGAACAGAGCCTTTGACAGAGAAGCGTACATGTGTTGGACTCTGGTGGACAATAGTTTAAGGCTGGACGAAATTTGAGTGGACGACCGAAATTTTCTCGCTTTATTAGTAAGTATAGATATTAGAGAACATAACTAAAGGAATATGCCAAATTATCTGATTATTCTGAATCATCATTTACACAACAGACACCTCAATTATATATTATATTATATTAGAGAACATAACTAAAGGAATGCCAAATTATCTGATTATTCTGAATCATCATTTACACAACAGACACCTCCAATTATATATTATATTAGAGAACATAACCAAAGGAATATGCCAAATTATCTTTTTTTTTTTTGAGAATGACACAGTACAACGCAGACGCTCACAACACGCACGCGCACTCACCCCTATGAAGACACGTATGCAAACCCTACCCCTATGAGCACCTCCGAAGGACTGAAAGACCCCCGGCAGATCGGAGATTCTCGAAGTCACCATTGGCGCCTCGTCGTCGACGGAACGCCGCTTACCACTTAATGCATAACGCCGGAAAAAATCCTAGGAAAATCCCGGGGAAAGGTGCGAGCAGCACCCGGATTTGAACCCCGGTGGGTAGCGTCCCCACTTTCGCCGTCCTACCATTGGACTACAAGCCAATTCGCATATGCCAAATTATCTTATTATTCTGTTTTTTTTCTAAGCGTACGTACGATTATTTTGCTTGTCCATAGTCTCAATAATTAGCCTTGAATATTTTATTATTTTCAGTCAATCACTTCCAAACGTTTTAGTATGATGACAGTAAATTAGGTTGACTTATTAATTAATTAACTAAGTATCAAAACGGAGAGTACAGAATATGGGGACCAAATATGTTAGGGAATTGGTAGAGTTCGGGTGCGTTTCCTTTCTAATGGCAGTATGTTTTATCTTAAAACTGCAGTTTTAGTTCGTTACAAAACAAAACATTACATAAAAACTACAAATCCAATACAAATCTTATCCGTGTTGGTGCAACGACAATTAACGATTTACAATTATTTATGCAGTCATCAAATAAGGACAAAGATTTGATATTATGACACAAAGACAAATAACAAATTACAAAAGTAACAATCTATTTATAATCGGCAGTACATAGCGTTGTCTCAAATAATCTTAAAATTATGCACCTGAAATACAGGACGTGAATAAATATATAAAAATTCATATCAGATTCAGATCCTGGCCGCGCGACCAGCCCAACTCATGCTGCACCAGGCTTAGGCTTCGGGGTGCAGGCCCAGTGCATAAAGTCACCTCCAGGATACAAACAATCTTTGGCGGCGTCAGTCTCCTGCATCCCCGCCAACAGCAGCAGGCACAGCAGCACTAGTGCCGCCACGATGAGACGCCAGATGCTCAACTTCATGATCACCGATAGCCCTTCTTTTCTTCCGAGATGACTGAGATTGAGAGATGGATGATGACTTAATGCTAACTTTATTCTTGGTGGCAGGGCCGATGCTACTGTTATGTTATTAGTGGGGAAAATAAGGGTCCTACCTTAGCTTATTATATAGGGATGATGATGTTTAAAATATGAGTGGATGCCAGGAAATTCAGGATTCACTGGTTTAATTTAATCTAATCGTTGCTATATTAAGTTCAAAAGAGGAAATGCCATGCCGACACATGCGGCGTTGAGTTTTGTCTGGCTGACTTTCTTCCTTCCTTCCGCTAAAAGATAGCCAACAACTCCCGTTCAAGATTATCGGTGCGAAATATTATACTATAATAAGCGGTGGAGAATATTTTGGACACCTTCCTTGAAAAGAGAAATCATCCGATAGAGTTTAATAACTTTATAAAGGTTATATATTATGTTTTATTTTTAAAAATTGTAAAAATGGGTGGCAGCGCGGCTCTCCTCTCCTCGCAGGAACGGTGGCCAACATGGCGTCATCAATTCATGTACTTTCGACCGACCTAGCCGAGAAGCTAGGCGACAAAAAGCATGCCCTCTTGCTGGGCACCGAGGCGGAGGCCTCAAAGCACCGCCAAGCGGCACCATCACCACCATGGAGACAGCCCGATTGATGTGCATGATGAAGGCGGTCACATCTCCCCTTAGGCATGGAAGTCACACATGTTTGGCCGCCTGCAAAGGATGCCGCCGGCATAAGGCTGTTTGCACTGCTATACGCTACGGCAGTTTCATTTTACCGGAGCCACGGTTCGGTATTCCCAGCGTCTGAGGGTTCCTCCTCGAGGGCGCGCCACGTGGGCCAGCGCCTTGCGCGACGCACGAAGAGAGAGAGAGAGAGAGAGAGAGCGGAGAGGGAGAGAGAAGGGTACGTAGCTCATCGTCGTCGCCGTGGGGAGCTCGGAGGAATCCTGCGTCCGTCTCGCCCGCTGGAGAGGAGGGCCCTCCCCGTGCCCATCAAGGAGCCGCCGCCCGCTGGAGAGGAGGGCTCCACCGGGTCGGTCGTCGGCGCGTGCCCCTCTCCCGCTGCGTCGTGGAAGCTGGTGGCGGGTTTGCAGTGGCGCGGCCGGCGAGCTCCATGGCGGCGGGAGCTCGGGGGCGTCTTTGCATAGCCGCGGCCGGGCGCATCGGCGGGGGGAGGGCATGGCGGCCGCCCGGAGGAAGAGAGGGCTGCCACCGAGAGTATCTTCCGCCGCCCGCGCGCAGGTGCGAGGTCGCCGCCGAGCTCCGCCACCAACCGTCATGCCCAAGAGCCGGTCGGCGAGAGCGAGGGAGCGAGGGAAACGACACCGGGGGCTGGATTCCGCGCGAGGCCGCCCCGCCGTGCCTCCCGTGCTGTCGAGGTCGGGACGCCGAGCCGAGGGAGCTCGGGAGGGAGCCGGAGGAGTAGCCGGTCGCCGGGACGGTGGGCGGATGTCGCCCCCACCGCGCGAGCTCCGGCACCAGCCGAAAGTGCCCTTGTCGGGGAGGCGCCCACGGAGCCCGCCGGCCAGAGTAGCCCGCCCTCGCCCCGCCGGCGAGCGAAGGAAGAGGAGGAGCTTGGCCCTCCACCATGGCTAGAGCACGCCCGAGAGAGAGGAGGACCAGGTGGTGTCTAGATAGAGGAGAGAGAAGAGGGAGGGGAGTGTGGTGGGGAAAAGTAAAAAAAAAAAAGAAAACCTGACGTGTGGGTCCCACATGAAATGGAGTATGAGGTAAAGTATGACGAGTGCGGGAAAACTGGATATAAAAGAGAGAATTTTGCTGACTAGGACAGAATATTGCTTTTAGAGTACGAATTTAAAGCACGACGAGTGCGGATAGCCTAAGGGCCCTACTGCTCTACACGCACTGCCGCCGTGGCCGCTCGCCGCGTGCGCGAGAAGAAAAGCGGGCGGTGACTGACTCCACAAAGTGAGGGAGCGAGGCGACTAGATCCGCTCCGCGCGCTGCCTTGACTTGGCCGCCCTCGGAGGACCTAAACTAAATAGGGCCTCCGTGGAGGGTGGATGGTGGAGGCAGGGAGTATGCTTGAGGCCGAGGTGGAGGTTCCCATACGGTTGTCGCCTCTGTGGCAATGGTTACATCGATCGCGGAGAGGGGAGAAGGGTCGCATAGGCAAAAAAGCTAGGGTTTGAGGAGCCATATGATATAAACCATCGGATAAAGAGGTAAACGTCTGGGCTTGTGTGTGGGAGGTATTAGGTAAAAAAAAATTTTGAACAAAAAGTATAAGTAATTAAGGTCTTCGACTTTTGTTTTGAATATTTCTCCATATGAATTTATGATAACTTCAAAAAGAATTTTGGGATAGTAGATAATTTGAAATGGAAGAGTGAGCAACAGCAAAGTTGTATAACTCATCGAGATTTACAACTTTTATTTTCATTATTTCTCCATCCGTCTATGTTTGAACAATTTGAAATTTGAATTTCAAAGTTTGAGGACTTTGAACAGATTTTTTTCAACTAGAAAAATCATCAATAAAAAGTTATATAACGCATTGAGATCTATAACCTTTATCTTGGTTATTTTTTAATCGGACAAAATGATGGTTACATTGTTTACAAATTTTATATATCTCTCGTATGGTTTCATATAAGAGATATTTAAATTCTATGAACAAGGTTACTATCATTTTTTGGATTAAAAATAACAAAAATAAAAGTTATGGATGCCGACGAGTTTTACTCATAATTTTTTTTCAGCTGAAATTATATACTGCAGACAAAGAAGGTTTTCTGGTAGCGTGGTCACCTTATAGTCTGCAGTCAGATCAAAGCATGTTCGGTTGCATGCAAGGGATTAATTCCCTTTGAACCAATCCAACCCACCTCTAGGCATGGAGATTGTTAGGTGCAAGAAATCTTTAGGACTAATTTCACTTCACATAGTCTTTGCATGCATGTATGTTTGCACCATCCAAAAGGATTCGTTCCCGGACTCTAGTGGCCAGGATTGATTCCAAGCGAAGTGTTGACTTCAAGCAAAGTGAGGGGTTTTTGCTGCATGTAGATCCTTGAATAGCTTATGGATGTACACATTTTATTAAAGAACTGGGATTGCATCCTAGGGCCTGTTTAGTACCCTGAAATTCAACCTTATCGTACTGAATTTGGCACCGTAGTACTGAATTTGATACTTGGCACTGGCACTGGCATTGTAGTACTGAATTTGACATTGTAGTACTTGAAATTTGACACTATAGTTGTGACACTCGGTCAACGATTCGTCGGGATAAGCGTAGTAGCTGAATATTTAATTATTAAATAGATTTTATTAGTAATTTTATTTAGTTAAATTAAAGTAAGCTTGAAAAGACTAATGAGCATCTCCCGTTAGCAATTGTAAACCCCTCATACAAATATGGGGGTAACTGTTTTTTAGTCAATCAATCAAGAATAATTTAGAGTTAAATTTTTCAGCTCCCTGCCTCCCCTGCCGCCGTCCGCCGCGCATCCGCCGCATCCGGGCCACCCGCCACCGCCACCAACACCGCCACCGCCACGCGCCTGCACCCACGCTGCGCGAAGCGCCTGCGCGCCGCTGCAATTCTACGCTACGTCACATGCTTGTCTTCCCCCTCGTGTTGATCGGGAAAAACGGTTTGCGACAGTAGTACCGAATTTGACACTGTAGTACTAAATTTGGGACTGAAAAAAGAATTCAATGTGACGAGAAATCTTGGTGATGTGAAGGGGGTACCCAAACTTTAGGTACAACATAAGGCAACATATCATGTACAAACCATCCCCTTCGTGAAAACCCGTGCAAACTACATTGCGGGAGGAGAGAGGGGCCGGCCACGGCGACGCACGTGACCGCCATCGCAAGCGGCGAGGGGGGAGGTTGCTTGTGCTGAGTTGGTGGGGAGGATGTGGAGCGGGAGGAGTCCGGCGGATGAATGGAATGGATGGATAGGCCTGGGTTGGTGGGTGGGGGTGAGGAGAGCGCAAGCCAGCGGGGGAGTCAGATCGGATACGTGCTCGTCGCGGCAGTCGCCGAAGGCTCACTCGAGCAGACGGCCGTTGATTGGCTAAAACTGTTATAAAACATGTTGCCAGCGGTGAGGACCTTCCCCTCTCCGTCTCTCACGATGAACGTAGTAGATAAAAAGTAGAACAAGTAGACACAAGATAGGGAGACCATTCTTTATTCATCTGAATATCGGTAATTACAACATAGAGCTCTCACATATATATAGTCCTGTCAAGGCCTAAGAGTTTCGGTAAGAGCCCACATACGAACGGACTAGGATTAGGATTCCTCCTTCTCCTTTCCTTCTAGGATAGAATCCGTGTGTTTTACAACACTCCCCCTTGGGTGATTACCACGATATGCATATGCCTCATCAAAAACTCCATCCGAAAACCCAGTGGGAAAAACGGTTCTTGGAGAAAAGAGTACATCGCATTCGTTAATTGCATTGCACATGTTGTCTGATTAAAAACCTTGTGTGAGAAACCTTCGAGTCTATATTCACGGTATTTAAGATTCCTCATTTTCTTTCTCTCGGGTCTATATTCACTTCAGGGATGAACGATGTTTATTCAAAAATTGACTGGTAAATCCTTCATGGATTAATTCCTTCAAGGATGACATTCATTCTTAACGAATTAATAATTCTCTTCTATGAGATACATTCTCAACTGTATGAGAGATGAGTGATATACAGAATAACATAGCATTATTCACTGTAAAATCATTTAATGATTACAATCCTTCTAGGACATGCTCTTCTTGAGACTTGAATATTCATTCAGGAATATATATACCTTAGACTTTAATACTTAGTATGAGATTTCTACAAGTTGAGATTTATATTCTTCGAGAATTATATGGATTTTTATAATCCACTATTAATGTATATTCGATATTCATTCGTTTCATTTGCCGAGATATAGCGAGAACATTCATTTCTTCTTAATAGGAGATTCGACCTCAATTGCATTCTTCATTGACCCGATATAATCGCTACAAGCGATTTTGCCATGGACTTTGTTTTCGGATCGGGGTTCCCATAAGAGAAACATTTGCAATTAAAGAGGTAGTTTGTCGACAATTATTTTCTTTTCTCCCAATACTCTCACAATGTGAGAATATTCTATCTCTGTCATTTCCCAAACAAGAGATGATATATTGTTCTGCATACCCAACACTAGTGAGGTGCGCGCTAATTATGTTGGATGTCATCTTCATGATGATCCTCTTCATGAGGTGTTTAACCTTCTTCGTGAGGAGTTCTCTTCATGAGAATGGAGGAGTTCCATTTCTTTTCTATTTAACGTGTATACGCTAAACTAGAACCCACAGGCGTCCCCGTAGATTTTAGATTGATAGTATATAACATTTAGTTTACTACTAGTAAACACAACTTCTGTTCATAACTTCAAGTTACTCCTCTCATTTCAAAAATATCCGGCATATGCTCGCTTCAGGCTTCACAAGAGCATTAGTCAAACAACTGTATGACTTAGTGTGCGATAATATTCCTACTTCAAGCTCCAAGGAATATTTTCTCTTAAGATCATTTTACTTCTATGGAAATAATATTTGGCATTCAAAATATAGGCTCTCTCTCCCCCTAATGCCAATATTAGATCATTAATAGCATACTTGAAAGGTCCCTTGTGGTTTTTGGTAATTGAGTGTCAACATTAGGTGAACTAATATGTGTGATTGAGATAATACACGGAGATTAGTTCACTCATGATGACGCAATGAAGGAGCTTTATTGCATATGAAACATGACATGGAGTCATGTGACCAAGGTGGTGAAGATCAAGACAAGGCTTGGCTTGATGGACCGGGTTGCAAGTGTGAAGGGCAAGTCGAGGCGGTGAAGCGATGGACCGCGAGGCGGTGAAGCTTAGGCAAGACTTGGCGCCGACGGGACCGACGCCTTAGCGGTGAAGAGCAAGTGAGGTCAAGATCGATGGACCAATAGTGTCACGTGATGATATGAAGTGGATCATATCATTTGGTGATCGTGTTGGTGCATGTGTTGCATCGGCACTTGGAGATGGAGCGGAATGGAAATGCGCAAGGCAAAGGTATAACCTATAGGGCATTTCATTTCGCCTGGTCATGAGGAGCTTAGAAAGTTTATGACCGGGTTTAGGATAGATGGCCGTTTCAAGAGGGGCAAACTTGTTTGCATATCGGTCATCTAGTGCCACTTGAGCGATCTAACTTTGCGATGTGCTAGGATCGAGTGGCGTGGTAAGAGCTAACCGGCCTTTGAAATGATTGTGAAAATGCTAACACACATGCACATGGTGATGTACACTTGGTGGTGTTGGCACATTTACAAAGGCGGCGATGATTGCGGGGTTGAGTTGGGTTTGGGAACGCCATCCTCCCGCCGAGCTTGCGAGGCGGATTCGCGCCTTCGAGAAAATGTGATGCATATTTTCTATTGCGCCGGATGCAAGTTGGAGGTGAAAACATGCTATTCCTCGTGCTCAAGTTTGGTATACTTGATGGGTAGCATGTCGAAGAAGGCGTCGGTGATTCGGTGGAGTTTTTATTTGGAAACGGTGACGGGACGCCGCCCGACCGGAAGCGCGCGACGGGCCTTTCGGCTTTCGGCCGGGGCTTCGGTGCGCGTGACCGCGTAAAGCTCTGCCGCGGCGTTTTCGGGGCCGCCGCGACGGGTTAGCGAGGGCGGAAGCTTCCGGTGATGACCGGAGCATGCATGAGAACCGTTGGCGGTGGGCGGGGAAGCGTGTCGGTTTGACGGAGGAGCGAGGCCCGGACCCCGACTCTCGGGTGCGTTTTCCGGTCGGCCATGGTTTCGTCCCCAACGGCTAGTTTTGGCTTGGGGCTATAAATAGAGGGTGTGGCGGCCTTGGCTGGTGCTTAGCACCTTGGGGACTTTGTGTCCATGCTTGAGAGTGCTTAAGAGCCCTCCCACTCACATATGCTTGATATCGTTCATCCGATTGAGTGAGAGATCGAGTTCTAGTGCGTTGCTTTGAGAGATTGCATCGTGTGGCACTAGGTGATCGTGTTGCAAGCCTGTGGTGCTTGTTGCTCTTGGAGGCTGCCACCTCCTAGACGGCTTGGTGGCAAGAGACTTCGTGAAGCACGCAACGGAGATTGTGCGGTGCTCGAAGGAGGATTTGTGAGAGGTTCGAGCTCACCCTCGGGGGATCGTGAAGAGCATCACTACTAGAGCGTGTCGGTGAGTACCTCCCCTGCGTGTGTGGTGTCTTGCGGTGCCTTGTGATAGGCTCACTTGAGAGTGGTGTCTTGGCGGTGCCTTTGGGGGCGCCTTGAGAGGCAAGTGATCGGAGAGTCACAACCAAGAACCATCTAGGTGAAACACCAAAGGAACCACCCAAGGTGTTGGTCGACACAACGAGGGAGTAGGGGGAGTTGGCAAGCTTCCCGATACCTCGGTAAAAAATCACCGTGTCAACTTGTCTACTCTTCTCGGTGGTTTGCATTCTCCAAATCACAAGCTTTGCATTTACATTCATATATATCTTGTGCTTGTGCTTGTGGAGTAGCTCTTGCAATTACTAGCTTGTGTAGCTTGTTAGTTGCTTTGCTTAGTTTGTGTAGCTAAGTAATTTGAGCCTTTGGGTTAGGCGTGTGTCGCCTTGTCCATTGTGCATCTAGTGAGCTTAGGTTGGCTTAGTGCTTTTGCTCATTAGAATTGTGTAGGAGCTCACCTTTGTTTGAAGTACTAGTGCATAGGTTTGTGTGACCTTGCAATAGAAACGGTTAGGAGCTCAAGCTAGGCTTATCACCTCATTTGCTTTGTGTAGGATCTTTTGTGAGGTGATTTAGAGTCATAGCTAGAGGGGTGAAGTCTTGGCTAAACGAATAGTTTCAATTCCGCATTATATTTGTTTAGCCAACGCAATTAGATTTAGAAAGGACTATTCACCCCCCCCTCTAGTCCCCATCTCGACCCTACAATACTTCAAAATATATCCCCTATCATGGGCTTAATTCAAATTCATATATCTCCAACTACAAGTGGAGGCACATTTATGTATGCTATGATTAAATTTTATGGGAAATATTCACACACATATTTCAATATGAAGGTTATTATTCATTATGCAAATGAGCTAGAATACTTAAAGTGCATTTAAGAATGTTCAAAGATTCCTACAAAATTAGGGATGTTCTCCCCTAATATGCACAAATCATAGTTTAGAAAACTATTTAATTCTCTAGCTTCTTTATTAATCAGCCTAAAAATTGATCCAAATACTCATAAAAAATGGATCATACACTTCAAATGTATAAAAAAAAAACATTCAAAATTAAATTAACATGGATTTTTTCTTCTATAATTTTCTAATTGCCTTTAATGCAAAAAAAAAAAAAAATCCCTTGAAGCCTTTTCTTCATAAATCTCAAATCATCATAATTGTGTTATCCACTATCTTAGTTCCACAACTATTCATCACATCAAATGGGTTAGTCTCCATTGAGCAAAATTTTATAAACTCACTCTCCCCGATCTAAGGCTGCTTGGCCCTAGATCAATCTATTGCTTATCGAAAGCAAATCATTCCTTAGTTCAACGGGAACCATATAGACATATAGCGTGCTAGCTAGCCAATTTACTTATGAGGGAAGCGTAAAAGTAGCTACTAGCTACAATTATAGCTGCTATGCTAATATTCATGCAAGAGTAGAGATAGTTGCGGCTCAATGAGATATACATGGAGGTGTAATGTGGAATGTTAGTATTCAGTCTAACATAATAGATAACAACAAAAAAAATAAACAAAACTACGAGCTTACATGCAATTAGTGCAATAGAGCAAGTTAACTCGGTCGGAAGGGAGCTTTACGAGACTTCAAGCCCCGATACATGCACTTAAAATTGATTTAGGAAGGCTATGCCTATTAAATAAATATTACCCACATTTTCTTATGCCTTTGCCCAAAATTCCTCGCCCTTTTGATGCCATGACTACTTAAAGTAGTGATTTGCTTCATGCATCATCTATGAATAGTCACTTCTAATGCTTTATAGAATCCAATCATACTTCTAGTATTCATTGATTATGGCACAAAATTCACATATCCATTGTACTATTCAGTGTACAACAATAGACTTAGGGTAGGATATAACTTTTAATCTTGGGCTAAAATATTAAATACTTAGGATTATACAATTTCTTGGCTAAATCAATCCTTCCAAGATCAATTAATATGCCAAGATAGTCCAATTGTCCATGTGGTTTTAAAATCCAGCTTTCTCTTCTACCTACATGGTAGTAATGCATAAAGAACTATCACCTTCATGGTTAATTAAGGCTTCATTATGGATAAAATTAATGTAAAATTTAATTTCATAGACAATAGACAATTGTTTATATGTTAAACATATAAACCTAATTTATTCCATGAGAAGTTTGTACATATTACTTCAAGTAAGAAATGCAACTAAGAGTATTATACATTTCATATTAGTCTTCAAGCTAACAAATTAACCATTATCCACTTAATTCAACAGAATTAAAACTTAATGCACCACCATCACTACTATCAAACCTTCAGGATATATTTAAAAGACAACAAATCTATAAGCACATAATTTGAGTTCTACTTCAAGAGAAACTTTATATGTTCTAAATAATATACATTCTCGCATATCTTAACTTCTATACTTGATAAGCGGTAGCTTCATGCTTTATATTCGGGAGTTATGATATCTTGTCACAAGCCTTCAAGGGGTGTAACATATATGCAAGCCATATATTCAAAATTATTGCAATCGATAATATCCCTGTTCATAAAGTCGTTTAAAAAAATCCAACTCAATTTCCATGAGTAATTTCTAATGGTAAATTAAAATACTTCATGTATTACATTGCTCTTTGATATTCTATATATCGAAGATATTTCTTCGAGAATGTAGATTAATATAATCTTATTTACCATCTTGTCTTCTAGACATTTACAAAGCTTCAATCTATTGTTTATAAAGCAAATTAAGCATACAAGCTTTGTTGTCAAAAAAAGCATACAAGCTTGAAAATTCAAATTTTTTATACAATATGATATTCCGTAATCATAATATTGGGATTTTACTCATGCAAAGGAGTCCCACAATGTATTTGTTACTTCTATCGGCCATATACTCATTTCGTAGAGTAATTAAGAAATATTTATGCTGAGTTTACTACACTTCAATGGTAGCAAAAATATCCTACATGGATTAAATAATGACCATAACAAATAATTTACTATTCGTAGTAACTCCGGGATATTTCTTTTTCTTTTAAGGCATTCATATTAACATAACTTGGATCGTGTGCATATAAGTTTACTACATGTAAACGAGTAGCAAGGTGCAAAAAATAGTGGATGGTTACTTTGAAAATATTCTTAGAAGCATCCTAGCATTTTTCAGATTATGGTATATGCAAATTTATACCAAGCATATTCATTCATCCCAAAAAAATTCTTATGCTAGAAAAAAAAATATAAGGCTCTCAAGGGTGACAAGTCTAAGGTCCCTGCAGGATTTAGAGAGCTCATAAACCTATACTATGTTTATAGTATAATCATTCGGGATTTAATTCTTACGGTTACATAGTATATGAAACATGATGTGCGATAAGTAAATGCATTCAAAGGAGCATAAAAAAATCAACATATAACATATATATATATATATATATATATATATATATATATATATATATATATATATATATATATATATATATATATATATATATACGGTGCGATATTTTTTTTTTACTTTGCGAAGGTAATTATATTCCAAAAGATTCACCTACCCCGACATGATCCCACCGCAATGATGCCTTCGAACATCGTTACCATGCACATCGTGGGGATTTCAAATTTGCTATATAAAATGCATGTAGTTCAGATCTGCTATATAAAACGCAGCGTGTAGATGTGAGTGTTATCGATGTCGGGACATGAGGATCAAACGAACTTCGGCCCGCTTGTCAACTTCGAGTCAACAACAAAAACAGGGCGTTTTGAGTAGCAATGTTACATGTACAAATTTTCACCGATTTATTGTACTCGCTTGATTAACACGCGTGCGTTCATATATACTCCAAGATGGCTTGTCGTGAACCCACTTCGGGTGGGCGCATCCGCAACTACATGTCGCGTGCGGGGCAAATAGACGATATGAGGTCACAAGGTACACGGCGGCTCGCTTGCGCGGCGCGACGAGGCGGTTAAGCTTCGCATGCGGATGAGTGGACGGCGGAGGTGCCAAGGTGCAGCTGGTGCAGACATCGACCACAACAAAATTGACTTTGCATGTCAATTAATCGAAACTTGCATGCTGAGTAGTAGTCACCGACTTCATGTCCGTGATCGGTGTCCCATCGATTATCTTTGGCTTGACTATGTCTCATTCTCGCGTTCAAGCCCGGTAGTCCGCATTCACGGTACAGTTTCGAGAAGGGCATCGGCGACGTTCGGGCCGCGAGATGTTATCGACCCGTCATGATTGCATCTATAGTCCGTTCTTCTTTTTGTGATGGCGGGGTTCATCAAGTATGCCGATTACAGGACAACCTTGATGCTCGATTCTTTTTAATAATTAACCACGCAATTCCGTATGTACTTGTATATACCAATTTGGCATACTATATGCATGTACTAGTATATAAATTGGCTCGATGAGGAGCACAAGCAATCCGCTAGATGCGATTTTTCCGTACCTTTGGTTCATGAATTCGAAAGAAACGAAGGTCGTCGCGTAGGACACGGTTCGGCTAGGCCGTGGGGACCCGCGGCGCGGACGATGAGTCGATGCAAAGGTGCATTCGTAGCGTGCGCAGGTAGCGCATCCATTCCGCTAACAATATCGGGATGTCAACGCCGCCGGCGAAGTCGCGACGGGACGCGTCGGCCAAGCCGTCGGTGCCAAAGATCGGCGGCGGCTTCAACGGCGATGTCGACGAAAGAGCTTGTCATCGCCGATAACATGTTATAAAACATGTTGCCAGCGGTTAGGACCTTCCCCTCTCCGTCTCTCACGATGAAAGTAGTAGATGAAAAGTAAAACAAGTAGAGACGTAGAGACAAGATAGGTAGACTATTCTTTATTCATCTGAATATTGGTAATTACAACATAGAGCTCCCACATATATATAGTCCTCATCAAGGCCTAAGAGTTTCGGTAGAGCCCACATACGAACGGACTAGGATTCCTCCTTCTCCTTTCCCTTCTAGGATAGAGTCCGGTGTTTTTACAAACAAAAACATCCGTAATAATCAGGTGTCATGGGCAAGGCCCACGAGCATCAATATTTGTTAGTATTTATTTATTATGTCTTATTCATTACATGCATATATAAAACATACATGCATATATCCAGCCAACAGTTTCCCAGGGCTCCAACTGATGTTATATACAATGCCATTTCACTAATGCAGGCATGGAGTGTCAAGTTGAAGGAAACTGATCAAGGACGCATCAAGAGGGTTAAGGAGGCTATTACAAGCTGGTTGAGGAACTTCAAGTCTACAGGCAACCATTCGGATGTAGTAGAAATCTAGTTCTTGTAATAGACCTTAATATGTGTGTTCCTTTTCTGGTTTGCATGTAAACTGGTAACCCCAGCTGTGTACTTGGTGGTCTGGCTTTCTAAAAAGCCGAGGTTTATCCTCTTTATATAAAATAAATATATTTTCTGGTTTGCATGTAAACTGGTAACCCCAGCTTTACTTGGTGGTCTGGCTTTCTAAAAAGCCGAGGTTTATCCTCTTTATATAAAATAAATATATATATATATATATATATATATATATATATATATATATTCACTATTCTCCTGCCTACGTGTTGTTTAGTAACCAACGCTCCGGCGGAGCGCCGCCCACCTCCGACGAGAAAAGTAAAACTGACGTAATTAAAGGCTCTCCAATGTTTTAACGTTGTGTGCTTTAGTGATTAGGTAGTAATAAATGACCACTGCAATTAGATTCCTCGCACACCGTCCAAATCATTGCCGCAATCCACGCCCCGCACTTTATATAATACCGACGACGGCAGCAACGCCGATTTTTCCCATCCTTCCACAGCCGGTGGCGGCGGCCCGTCGCTACAGCCCCGTGCCGCGCGCAGCCGGCGGATCTGGTGGGCTGCTCCACCGTGCTCGTGACTCCACCGCTCCCATGCCCCGATCTGCGGCGGCGCGGTGCTCTAGTGCGGCCTGAAGCCCCTGGATGTGGAGCTGGTGGCGGCCCCAAGCGACGAGGTGGCGCCCGACGGAGGTGCGAGCAGGCAGTGGGGCCGCTTGGTGCTGGATCTCGTGGAGCAGACGCAGTTGCCGGCGTGCCGATGGGCGGCGCACGTGGAGCGGGGCCGGCCCTGGCGAGGGCTTCCGACGATGTGAGGTCCGGCAACTCGAAGCCCGTTGGTGTGAGGTGAGAACTCAAGTTCCGATCGGCATATTGTTTCTTCTCGTTTTTTGTCCATGGCCCTGTTTAGAGCCCCAACTTCCTCCCAAATTTTACTACGTAAAAGAAGATTCCCCATCACATCCGGTCGGGCCGGCGTATACGTATGGAGTACGAAATATAAGTAAAAATTAAAAAAATTAAAATAATTACAGTTTAGATATGCATTACGAGGCGATTCTTTTTTTTGGGCCACGCCATGGTAGGATAATATTTACCACTAACAAACGAAACGTCTTCATATTATGCGATGTGACATACATGTCACGTCCCACCAAAATTTTTGCACCGAATTCGGTGCTCTAAACACACCCCATTCTTTTTTCATGTTTGGATCGTTGCTTCAGGCCGCAGTCCACAGATCGGCAAGGTCGTCAGCAGTTAGGCCAATGCGGCAGCGGAGAGGCCGGAGCCTCCGTGATGTGCATTCTGTGCACGTGCTTACGACATGAGCCGGCTAGCCGGCGGCGATGTGGACTGTGGAGCGGTTGCCGCCTCTGCCGAATTCTTCTCTGACAAGTTCATTGGATCCGCTCGTTGCTCCTTGTTCCTCCATATTTGCACATCCGTCAGGAGCGACTTGGCCTCCCATGCCATGGTTTAATGTTTGTTAATGATTTTATCATTTTTTCTGTACACGACAGATCAAGATCCAGGTCTGCAGTCCTCCTTCAACCGGCGATGGCGCCTCTTCTCCCGATCGACTAGCGACGCCTCGACCATCCGCTCTCTCCGCGCGATGCACGGCGACATATGGTCACCGGCGACGGCGAGCGGCTCCCTCCGCACCCCCACCGGTTGCAGAGACGCACGGACCAAGCTGTGGAGAGAGCTGCTTCGATTTTTTTCTCCCTTTCTATTTCTTCCTTCCTTTTTTTATATCTGTGTAGCTTCATTGGAATTGAATTTAGTATACGACTATGACTGGACATACACGATGCTTTCCGATAGATTTTTTTTGTTTATAAAGTTTCGAGGTACGGAGTATTTGCCAAACATTTTTGTCCAAGACTGATCAAGAGTAATAACTCCCTTGTCTAGCTGTGACTCAAGACAGTCATGATCCTATAGTACTCATATGTGTGGCTTGCTTAATGTCTGACCGCAAACTGTTTGAGTTTTTCGAAGCGAACAATTGCAAATAATAATAATTATTTAATTAGTCACATGGTATTAACACACAAATTTACCGCACATAGGAAAGAAAAGAATTAAGTTACTTAACAAAATTTTACAATTAGTAATAAAAGATATCATGACCGGCGGCATGCAAATTTACTGCGCAAAAGCATGTCTATAATTATTTATAAGAGCAAATGATTATAGTAGTAATAAAATTTATGATCTGGAGATTAGACCGCTCGGTAAGTAGCATCGCTAAATTTATTGCACAAACCCTATGTGTTGTTTTTCATCAGAGCAAATGATAATATTAGTAATAAAAATCATCATTCGTGGAACGTACACTTTGAATTTACCGCTCATTGATCTGGATGGAATTATTTCCTTAACAAAATAATACTACAAGTAATAAAAAATTATTTTAAGAAGGGACTTATTTTCTTACCAGAATAACACTACAAGTAATAAAAAATACTCTCACCGCTTGCTAGACAAGCCGGTGATTAACAAAGGAATATTTACCAATCATAAGGTGGGAAGTAATTATTTTCTTACTATAATAATATTGTAAGTAACAAAAAATTACTCTCACCACCTGCGGGACATGCCGATAATTAGCAAATAAAATTTTACCGATCATAGGTAAGGAGGGAACTAATTCCTTACGAGAACAATACTATAAGTAATAAAAATAATCCTACCGCATCACACGCGGGTGATTAGCAGAGCAAAATTTATTGATCACGGGTCAGGAAGGAATTATTTTCTTATATTACTGTAAGTAATTATTTTCTTACCTACCGGACATGATTTTTTCAAAAATGCATGATTTACTTGCCGATATGTCGCTGCATGCAAGCTTTGACCGATTTCAAAAAGATGCTCCATTCCACGCCAGCCTTGCATGCATTTTAATTTTGGTGCAGTAAATGATGTCGTACAGCTATGCATGCACCACAGGAGCGAGAATTAATTACCTCGAAGTAAACAAAGCTACTTTAATTACAACGTCCTTTGCTCAGCCTTAACTGCCTCGCCGGAGTGCAAACCGCTCATGTCTCCGGCCACCGGCGCGTTGGTTAATAACCAACAGCCAGGCCGTAGATTAGTGGGGTCCTATCTATATATATATATATATATATATATATATATATATATATATATATATATATATCGGAGCCGTAGGTCGCCCGAGCTCCCCAAGCCATCTTCTCCGAACGGGGGGGAGAGGGTGTGGTAGTAGGCCAAAGAGTCATAGCGGAGATCCCGTACGTAGCGTGAGTGTTGGTAAGCCGAAGTCGCGGAGGTCATATTTTCTCTCTGGATAGAGTTCGGATCGACCCGTTAGTCTTGAGTTGCCGGACCCGTGTTAGCCGAATTTAGCCGTGGATAGGCGTTGAAAGGCGTGGAAGCGTTGGATTAGCACTCTTGGCGGTGAAACGTTGGACCGCCGCACAAACAGAGAGAAAGGTTGATCGTAATTGTGAGGTTCTACCCTGCCGTTGGACTGGAAACCACCTACCCTACCGGTTGATCTTAATTGTGAGGTTCTACCCTGCCGTTAGACTGGTAACTACCCCATCTAATCACCTTTATTCGTATAAGATGTCTTGGTTAGCAAGGACGTTTAGTGCTTCGGATAGGTCTATAGCCTCGTGTAGCGTTGATAAGTCGCTTTAAGGATATGTCTAGAACATCATATAGTTGCATTAAAAACCAAAAATCAAAATAATATTGATACCACATATCAGAAAGATTATGTCTTTAGTTTTGAACTTAGTGTTTTGGGTCTTGATTTTCAAACACCTTGTTATTTTGTTAAATCTAAAAACAAAAAAGATTTCCAAATAGACAAAGAGCTCCTCCGTAGAGAAATAGATCTCCCAAAAAACAAAGCTAAAAAAGAGAGATATCTCCAAGAAGTAGACCGAGCCTTTCGGTTGAAAATTAGAGAACTTTGGCACAAAGAAATGATTGAGCAAAAGAAGAATATATTCTTCTCTGATTGGTATGAAAAGAGTCGACGGACATTTTGAAGAATTCTTCAAACCCGTGTTCTCGACAGAAGGCAAAGTTGAGCCCGAGTATGATATTGACAAGACCGCCATTATTAAAGAGATTTGAATAAGTGTAAAGTTGTTAGTGGCCAACCGATTGAACCTATTGGTCTACCACTTAAGCTAATTCAAATGAAGTCGACATCAAGGAAAAGGAATTGAAGCTTGTCCTTTTCGTAACGCCTTCTAATCCTATCTATGCCGAGCCCGAACACATAAATCATCCAATAGAGCCACAACACATATCTTTGCATGCCCTTGGCCGCCAGACTAAAAAGCATAGAAGTCATCTCTTTTGATGGGATAAAGCCCGATAAGGATAAAGTCGAAGAAATCGTCCCCTTCGAGCTCTCGCCTTGTCATCCTCAATCCTCAAATAGTCATTCCACTTTTCATCCCACAAATGACTTATTCCAACTTCAAACATAAAGGTTCGTAATCCTCGTGATCCCGTGAACCATTCAATAAGATATTCCAATCTCCTCAAAAAGATACTTTCCTCACAAAGGAAAGGCATGAAAATGAAATGTCTCAAGATGAGACCAGAAGAACTCATCCTACCCTTGATGACTATGGTCATCACCAAAATTATATCACCCATGGTCCTACGAGAGAGACCTTAGATGAAACAAATCTTACCTTGGGACCTAAGCTATGCTCAAAAACCTCTTATGAGTTGTTTGCCTCAAATCAAAGATCTAATACTAGGCGCATTCTTTTAATCTTTACCCAAAAGGTTATTGATCTGTTTGGGAAGAATTATCGACAAAACATGAGAAAGAAGTTTCTCGCCTTCCAAGATTATTTCCTCGAGCGGTTTGCTAGGAAACTCAAAAATGGGATATCCATCGATATTTATATGTTCCCAATCTCTCACCTTGACAACAAATTGATAATCCATCCTTGGAACAAATATATCATTCTCAAGGCCGATCTAGGTCCAAAGAATCTCAAAGATCTGCAAACATATCCAGCCAAAGATATATCATTTCAAACAACCTTAGACCAAGGACAATCTATAGGAGTTATCAAAGATACTATCTCAACCCTGCTTTACGGCTACGAAAAATATAAGGAACATTGGGATGGTTTGAGATGCAAAAATATGATAAACTTCCAATGGGATAAAGATCCTTTCCTATCAAATTTATATATCCCTCCGGATCCTAATCAAGATTTTTTGTAAAGAAAAATACATATCCGGGCTTGTCTTTTCTTGAAAATAGAAACTCATTAAGAACCATGAACCATCAAAAACCAGATATAAGACAAATAAAAAATATACAGATTGTAAAAGCAGAGTTATGTAATGATCCTATGGTTAAGGAACAGCTCAAGATTCAAATAGAGAGAAAAGATGGGAAAAACTATTGGTATAGAAGGTATCAATCTAGTCACCGAAACCCTTTCGAAGAAGCCCGAATAAAGACCAAAAGATATTATAAAAATAAAAAAGATAAAAAGCCTTATCAAAATCTAAAGATAAAACTAAGATAAATAAGTATGATAAAGAAGATTGTGAAAACATCTTGGTCCTTATCGATTTAGAGCAGTTCTTTTTAGAAACCTTTGATTACGTGCGAACCCAAAAAGAAAAAGAAGTTATCCTTGAAAGATTTTTATCAAAAAACAACAAAAATAGGCCGGAAAGATATTTTGTGTTGAAGATAAGGAAGAAAGTCTAAAAAGAAGAAGCAAGCAACAAGACCTAGAAGATTTATCCAAAGAATATAACAATATCAAGGAAGATTTGAGAGGCCTCAAAACAAAGGTAAAAAATCCTTGATCTCCAAAATAAATACAATGCTGAAAATCAAAATGAAGAAATAGTTGGATCTATAGAAAGATATTTTAAGCAAAAATGGTATCTTTGAAATTCAATACAAATTCAAAAGATGGCTTCAACTTTAAATATAAAACTCTAATAGATTCAGGGGCGATGTGAATTGCATTAGAGAAGGAATTATACCTTTCAAATATTTTGAAAAAATCATCCCATAAGGTTTATCTTTTGCCAATGGCAATGCTCCAAGTCGGTCACAAAGTTCCTAAGGTGCATGTTTGCATTTACGAGTATGTTTAAAAACATCATTCTTATTGATCAAAAACCTCAGTCAAGGAGTAATCTTAGGAACCCCATTTCTATCTTTAATCCGACCTTTCTTGGTGACTGAACAAAGTATTCAATTCAATATGAAAGGAAAGCAAGTTGAACTGATGTTCACTTCTCAACCTGAAGAAACTCTTTTAAATCAATTGCAAGAAGCTATTCGCCACAAAGAACAATTCATTATCGAGGTAGCTTCCTCAAATCAATCCGAAAAGAAAAGGAGATTATTCTTGAAAAATTCTTATCAAGGGTAAAAAAAACAACAAAGATAAGCCGGTAAGTGAGATTCTAAAAAAAGAAATTTTGTTCTTCGGATGAGGTTTTCAAAAGAGTTGAAGATATAAAAAAGAAAAATAAGCAAGTAGATCTTGAAGATCTTTCAAAAGAATATATTCTTATCAAAGAAGAGTTAATAGATCTTAAAAGAAGAATCAAGATTTTAGAAATTCATAAGAAAGATAACCATGAATTTGCTAAAAGCCACCGATGATGAATTAATTGGTTCAATTGGGAGATATATCAAGCAAAAGTGGTACAATTTGAAATAACATATGAGTTCTATGATGGGTTTAGCTTCACATACAATACTCTACTAGATTCTCGTGCTGATGTAAACGCATCGCACAAGATATCGTCCCCATCTAGGTATTTCATCAAATCTACTCATAGAGTCCACTCTGCTGAAGGTCATCAATTAAAGGTAAATTACAAAATTCCCGAGGTTGACATTTGCATTGAAAATGTTCGTATCAAAACAACATTCTTGCTTGTTGAAAATTTAAAAACAAATGTTATTCTTGGAAACCCCTTTCTTTCTTCAATTCGTCCCTTCATGGTTACGTAAGAAGATATCCAATTTCAAAAAAGATGGAAGAAAGGTAAAGTTATTATTTTCATCAAAGATAGAAAAAACAAATCTCAATCAAATTACGTAATATATGCCTGTCAACAATGTATTCCTCAGTCATGACCTCCCACAACAAAAGGAGATTACTTAGCAAAGATGTTATCCTTATGACAAGTTCATAAGTAACTCTAAGGAAGTAAATGTAATGTAACCTCCTAATTCACTGGGCCACACACTGCACTGTCTTTGTCCCAAAGACCTCGACACCGTCTGAGATGCACCCAATAACTTAAGAAGCTTTGTCGGGTGTCATCGGAAACCCGATTACACCACTCTCATACCGGGATCAACAAAGGAGTAGTTACAATATTACAACATTTGTTACAAAAATATAAATCAGAGTGCGGAAGAATATTACATTAATTTTACAAAAGTATGAGTAAGTTACTTTTGAGCAAACTTAACTTAATTTGCGGAAGATGAGTATAACTAAAGGAGACATCCAAGTCATGTCGAGCCCACCGACACAACTTTGGGTAACAGCACGAGTCAACACCGCAACAAGGGTTAATAAACCCCGAGTACACAATGTACTCCGCAAGACTTACCCGACAAAAAAAAAAAGACTCCAAGGATATCTTTGGCTTAAGGGAAATAGAGTTAGAAAAAAGGAGTTTGCAAGAAAAGCTTACTACAAGTGGATCCTTACTTTCAATATCTTTAGCATAAATTTTATTGGAGCATAATAAAGCTAGATTTGCACTGTTCTATCTCAAACACTTTTTAAGCAACACATCTCAACTTATCTCTGCATCTCTTTCCCTTTCATAACCATGAGTAACCTTGTTTCTTCAATTACTACGATGAATGGGCAGAAGAACGGGTCTCCATAACCGTGAAGCAACGGCGATTCATGAACCGATTATACCCAGCTGGGGATCCCTAACCACACGACATATGTAGCACTTAAGCTTGCATATATCAACCTTCTTTTCAGATTTGTCCAAAACGGAACGAGGCCTCTGCGCCACCCGAGAATACCGTACACCTCCAATCCGGGACTTTAACCCACGAGGGTAACATGTACTCCCGCCATCTCTCCACTCCCAAAGGCGTGGTTGCCATTCCCGATTTGCTCCACCGAGATCCGCTTACCGAGTATGTGGCTAGTTAGGGTCGACCGATGCAGGGTGACAACCAAAGCGGCCGTGCCTTTGCCGGAAAGGCCTCAGCGCATTTTATGCTCAAAAAGTCCCGAACTTAACAATCCAAACAACGGACGGTCCTTAAACGACCAACACGGGACAAAACACGGCTAGGTATCCCGCCGGCTTTCAACCTACGTCCCCGTCCGATCTCAAATTCACTACTACCATATTTATCCTCATGAACCACCATCGTGGTGTTCTCTTTTTCAAAGCCGAAAGGAACAAAGATAAAACCTATATCTCGCGAACGATGAAGCCATCATTCGACTTCTACCGACATCTAAGCATTACTAAGCATTTAGAGAAACGGCCTACTCATACTAGATTGATAACATAGGATTAACTAAAATTCAAGGTAGTCGTGCAGCAACGGTATCAACCAACTCTTATTAACTTAATGCACATTACACTAGACTTAAGGTGAATAAAACATTTATAAACGAGAGAAGAAGGGTTTATGCTCCCGGCTTGCCTCAGATTGCGTGGAAAGTCGAATCCGGTTGGATTGCCAACGTCAAACTTGACACCGACACCTCGGGTGAATGAATCTTCTTGAAGCTCGACCATCATGAACCACCTCACTTTCGTATACTCTACACGTAGATGATGATGCATACTTTAGCATGATGGAATGATAAACATGATGCTCGATGAATGCATGAAATGATAAACATAGAAATATAACTTTACTTCACGATAAAGTTGCAACCCAACAAAACCAACTTGTTGAACTACTCAAGATATCATCACCATTGCCTAAGGAGTTCTCAAGGACCACTTGATTGTGATATGATCCAAGATTCACAAAACAACCCAAAAGTCACACAAAAACCTAAATTACTTAACACTAAACAAATTATAAACCACATGAAATAATAGGGCTTAAGATAGAAAATAATTTAAACATGTCAAAATAACTCCAAACTTTTTATATAAGTAGGTCACATCATAAAACATCACAAAATAAATTTTCATGGTTTTTGAATAAATAAAATAATTATTAAAAATCAAGGAAGATGCATTTTTCAATTAAAATTTGTATTTTTAAATCATTCAAAAACTACTCAAAATCAAAGTTTCAAATTTTTCATAAATACTAGACATCATGAAAAGGATATACAAAAATTTTCAGAATTTTAGAAGCACTATTTAAATTTATATGAAAATCACAAAAATCAGCCACTATTCAAACATAACTAAATTAACAAAACATTTCTTAAAAGAAAAGGGCCATCGGGCCTAATCTGGCCCAACGCTATGCGCGGCCTGGTCCAACAGTGATAGACCGGCCTAGAGGAAAAGTAACAGCCGGCCCAAATCAGCTGTTAAAGCTTGGCCTGGCAGTTTTGCAAAAGAGACCCCGTCCTATTTTCTAATTACAAATCTACAGAACATACTATTTACATGAGTCATAGACTTTTCACTTAGCCCCCGACAAAACCTAAACTACGATCTTGGGAGCCGGGACGTCGGCCCACCCGGACGGCCGACCCAAGGTTGGCCGTCGGCAACTTCGGCCGACGGTGAGGTTTCCGGTGGCCGGACACGCTCCTATCTACTCCCCTTGACTCGGCGACACGATGACCCCCAAAACCCTACACCTAAGACAGGGGCACCACCACCTGTCGGACATGGCGGCACGGCCGGCGGGTGTGCGACAGCGGAGCTCACCGAGACTCTTTTTTCGGCGGCAGCGAGCATGAAAAAGCAAACAACGCACCTAGTCGACCATTTCCCCTAACTTAATCGGGGCCAAAGCCGGTCCCTATCCGACCTTTTGACCATGCGCCAAGTGGTGGCAAGGCCCGGCGCCGGGCGGCAAACGCTGCGTTCGGGCGGTTGAGGTACGGAAACAAAAACCGATGGCATAAAGCGCGGTCGAGCTCACCACGAACCGCGGTGCTGCGCCTTGACGGTTTGGACGGAGGCAAGGCGGGGATATGCTCGCGGTGGTGGCAGCCCGCGATGGCGGCCCGCCGGCGGCAACGAACGACGTTCCGGCGTGTCGGTCTTTCGATCCGCCAAAACAAAGTGAGCCGATCATGATCACCACGCCAAGGAGAGTCAAGGGATCAAGATGGTTTTTGACGAGACTCACTAGAACCTACCGGTGACGGTGAAGTGATGCACTGGGCGGCGGCTGGGCCCTCCTCGAAAGAGAAGCGGTCTTGTGCCCCGATTTTGACGAATTTTGACGACGTGAGCGGGTGCAACCGAACGCAAGAAGGTTGCGGATTCGATGGTGTGCTCAATTTGGTCGGGTGGAGCTCGACGGCAGCTGCGTGGCACGGCGAGCGGAGGTGATTGCCGGCGGCGGTAGAAGGGAAAAGAAGAAGAAAAGAAGGCGGTGACGTCGGGCTTCTATGACGACCAGGCAAACACAAAAGGACACGGGGCAAGGAACTCTCCAGCGCTGGGCACGAAATGGCGGTGACCGCAAGGAGGCATGGGCGGCGGGACACGGCGATGAGGAACGAGAGAGGGAAAGAAGATAGGATGACGTCGGCGGCACTCAGTAGCTCACCCTCCTTTTATTTGAATTTGATCAAATTCTCCCCAAATTTGAACTGATCTTCAAAAACTCCAAAAAGTGACTTAGCCTAATTTTTCAAGATCTACAATTTTCACAATTGGAAGATTTTCAAATTCGGCCTCTAAATATGACTTTTTGAAAAGCAGTTCAAAATTTTGAAATTTGAATTCAAAATTACTTTTAAAATCATGTAACAACTTGAAAAACTTTGTACATGACTTTTGTTCATCTCAACAAGATCTACAAACTAACTTTTGAAAGTTTTTGCAAATTTTGCTTAGATTTTGAAATATGGTTTTTAAATCAAAAGGGGACAAAACCCTAATTTTGGTATTTTCAAAATTACTCTAAATTTTTGAACTAAACTTTGAAAACTCAAAATACCAACTTTGTTCAACTTTGAAAACTCTACAAATTTGCTTTAATAACCATACCCAAATTCTTTATAAATTTTGAATAAAAAAGAAAAGGGGGTAAAAGAAAGAAAGGAATTTAGGGTTTTCGAGTTCAATTCAAACTTGAATTTGATTCAAATTTCAGATTCCCAACCTATACTATCCAACCCTCATCCAACAACACACTTAGGATCAAAAAATAAAATAAACTTAATTTTGTCTAATCCATGACTTAAGCGATAAGTAACACACGGGGTGTTCTGACCTTTCCCCCCAGAATCTCGTCCCCCGAGATTGAGCGAAATGAGAAGGGAAGAGAACGATTAACATACACAGATCTAAAAGCATACTCGAGAGAAAACATGATTTTGAAAAACTAAACTACTCAGATCTAGAACAACACAGCTAGGAGCGAGGGGCCGAACAACTAAGCGCCTAATCAAACGACCTCGATAAGGGGGCAATGAAGGAACAACAGGATAATAATTATCCGAGAACATGGCAAAAGACCAAATGACCGAAAAGGACTGTGAACACTCGATCATTACAAGCGCCAAGATGAAAAAGCATCCCGAGAACAAAACTTCAACGAATTCCATATCGGGTAGCTCTATGTCCATTCTTCCTTCCGACTTGGTGGCTTTCCAATCTTCCTCACGGCGAGAACCGTGGAGAGAAACAACTCACGAGATCTACTACGATGCAAGATGGGAAGGAAAGGGCGTGTAAGAAGATTTTATAGCTTGGTGAGGGCAGATAGAGGCGCCAACACGCCGGGAAGTAGGCCGAGTGGAAGAGCATCACCGGCGGTCTTTGGACAAGATTGGCCATGGCACGCTTCTGCTACTTGTAACAAGGTGGGGGGAGAGGAAGAGGATGAGAGAAGTGGATTAAGCGGCAAGGAGGCGTGCGTGAGGCTGCGTCAAAAAGATGAGAAGAAAGGGGGGGTCCTGGTGACAGGGACGAAGGCGAAGCGTCGAGAGCCTACACGGTGCGAGGATAAAAGGAGGTATGCGTGTTGCGCCAAGCGGGCGAGTGCGACACAAACGCTACAGCCCACGAAACGGCGAAAGTAGGCGCGCAACACCGCATAGCGGGAGAGGGGCGAGGATGCTCCGCGGCGTTCAACAAACACGTGGCGGCAACAAGATGCCACAATAATCCTGACCTTGAAATGATTAAAGCGGTCTCTTATCTACCACTTCTTGTAGTGCGGTAATGTTGATGTCGGTGACTTGCTCTTCAAGGGTCACCTTTTCTTGAAACTTTTGGAAGAAACTCACAAAGCAAAAGCGTCCGATATACGAATCCTCGGATAGAATTTAGGTAAAGAACCAAGATGATGAAAACATGTTTAAAATGTTGGATACCTCTCCTCAACCACTACGGATCAAATCTCCCAAACAAGATGATGAAGAGTACCCAACACATTGCGGTCAAGCGGGACCAAGCTATGAATATTATTCGCCAATGAAGCAAGAATCTCAAGGAGAAATCTCGATTACTCTCCCATGATGAAATAATCAAA